>JAECUM010038482.1:0-25466 GCA_016617855.1 Megalonaias nervosa
TCACTATAAACTGCCACACTGCAGACATCGTAGCGATATGACTGAAAAATTGTTAAAGCTACGTTAAAATTCAAATCACACACACACACACACACACTAATTAATTTACACCAGCAAAGTTTTAGGGTCTGGTAATACCACTCTGATGCAGATATTCATCAACAAGTGAAACAATCTTACTATCAATTTTAGCATCACTGGACACACCATCTGTAAATTCTACAACCATTTCTGTAACAACAAGATGGCTACATATGGAGCTGTACAATCTAGTTTGCAACCACATTGTGCAATAAAACAGCAGTCATCCAGGGCCGCCACCACATCGGCAAATTCACACAGGTTGCCACAGGTGGCAGAGTGGTCTAAAGTGCTCAGCTTTACTTACCACTGCCATTTCACCACTGTCAGCATGTGTTTGAGTATCAGGCTCAACCAGTGTGGGTATGTGAGAAAGCTTGCCAGTAGCTTCCTATGGGTTATTGGTTCTTACCATGGTTTTCTCAGATTCTTCCTCCACCAGCTATACTGGCCAGCATGTATACCCTACCATGTGCTGAAGAATCACATTTAGCCCCCCAAAAAGAGCAACTTCACGTGGCAATGCAAGGCTGTATGAGTCAAAATATAATAAATGTTGAGGTGTTACTATGTATGTTACTCAGTGTGTTGCAAGTCCTTGTCAAAACCAGGTTGATGTTGCCAGTATCCAGCATCAGTGGACTGATTGGCTCAAGTTCATCCTGAATAAAGTCACCTCAGAAATGCTTGACTGACTTTGTGATAGTAAATAAAATCTCATCAGTGGATGCATCAGTAGCAAGAACACAACCAACGACCACTTTGCCCAAGAGACCCTTGCATGGATCATCAAAGACCTTTTCATTTTTTTCAAGATATTTCACCTCCAATCACTTTATCTAGAGCCATCCTGGATGCAGTTATGACAACACCTAACACAGCCGCTTTTTTTAGAATGGGAGCTGCCGTCAGTAACACAACCAAAATTGCTGCAAGATTTGGAAAGATTCCACCAGTTATTTGCATTTGTGCTGCCTTTTACATACATGTAGTTAATTTTAATGTCTGTTATAATGAACCACACAAGGTTTGTATGCTAGAGCTTTCCAAATACGATATACATTGTCACCGAGATTTTTTACACTAAAATTAGGTTCATCCCATTTGTGTTTCTTGCTTGCAGTTTTTATGTTCTATAGCTTTGTGTGGGCATGATGCAGATAGGTCCTTAATTTTGACAAATATTCTAAAGAATTTCTTTACTACAAAGATTTTTCCTTTATTTTTCCATAGATCAAATCGACAGGTGATCTTACTTCAGGGCTGAACATCATTCAGTGAGAAGTTTGTTAAGTCGTGATCAACACTACGATAATACCATGAGAGCCATGGACAATCTTATTCAGTTGTTCTGATCTTCAAACAGTGGAGTAGCTAGAATATTCTCTATATTCTGATTAAAATGTTTAATCATTCCATTTGATTTTGGGAGAATAGCCATAATCTGAGCTTTATCTACCCTAAAAGGTTAGAGATCTCACTAAACAAAATTGACTCAGAATTCCTCCCTTGATCTGTATGAATTGCCTTTGAACACCGATTTAAATGATGAACTGTCCCACTATACTCTTTGCTATGGTCTCCACTTTATGATTTGGCATTGAGAAAGCATCCAAAAATGGTCCCCTATCACAAGAACATATGTATCTCCATGACTTCACAAAGAAAATGGTCTCAGAATGTCTAGGGCAATCCATTCCATATGTGCACCAACATTATACATTTTAATGGGAGCTCGGTTAACTTTATATGATCTCTTCCATGCAGAAGACTGATCACAATTGCAACATCAGTCTTTATCAGTCTTTATCATTTCCATCAAGAACATGCAAGTAGAATCGCTCTCGCACACCAGACAGGGTCTTGATCACTTAAAGATGACAAGCAGTATTAGAATCATGCAAATTTACAAAAACATTCTTCCAGAATACCTTCTGGGACCACTAGCTGCCAGGAATTTCATTTTCCTGTCTCATCTTCCCATCTGTGGTACAAAACACCATTCTGTAGTTCCAACTTGTCCCACTGAGTCCATAATGACAGTAACTGCTGTATTCACCATTGATATATCAGGCTATTTTGGGTGCTCATCAGGCTTTTCCATGCAGCAAATTATGCATCTAATATCCATGTCCTCTTGTTAAGTTTTTCCTCATTCTCCTGTAGAAATTCCTACGATCCACAAGTACTCAGCCTTTTGCACTTTTCCATTATGACCACTTAGAACCTCATAGTGAGGATTTTTGCACTTCTTGCTGGAGTTCTGGAGCACACTCCCAGCTTTAACTTGAACATTTACACATTGTGAACAGTCCGCATAAAGACATGTGATAGGATGTTGGTGTTTTGTGCACCTTCCCCATGGTAAACAATTTCAGAATCATGTTCCAAGAGCTTCTAGCCAACATGTGAGTTAGGTCTTCAAAATCCTTGAATTTAGTGAGCTATCTTAATGAGTTATGTTCTGTATGAATACTAAATTTTCTCCCATACAGATATCAGTGAAAGTGCTTGATAGCGCTGGCAAGAGTTCTTTGTGATGCAATACCTTCTCTCTGCTTTACACAGCATCTGGCTGAAGTAGGCTATTTGCACCACGGATGGAAACAACAGTAACAGCATCATTGCCAATGTCCTATTGACCAGAGTTATGAGTTTTGAATTTGTGTCCTATCTCCGAAAATATCCAGCATCTAAATTCCTTACCTGTATCCCTACAATCAGTGACAGTATGGTTTGTTTCACCATACAGATGACATTTTTGATTTGTCCTTAAATGTCCATAATATTGGAACTGTTTACTTTTGTTCACAAAGTTTTGACTTCGTTGCAAGTTTTTGACATGTCATTCTAGTCCTTCACATGGAAGGTGAATTACGAGGTCATTTTTACCATAACATCTCTTGCCTATATAGCCATCTTTGGTAATGAAGTTCTGGTAGACCAGTTGGCAATTCCGTTGTTGTGCTTGTCTTCTGCTGGATTCATTTTTGTCCCAAACATCACAGTCTTCAGGTTGTGCAGGTTCACACAGAATTATTTCACAATTAGCATTCTGAGTATGTATATATCGGATCATATACCGGTATTGCTTCGATCAATTCCAAATCATGATCTCTTTGTCAAATGCAATACAATTTTGATTTTGCTTCTGAACATGACAACCCTATAATTTTCATTCCCAACAGTCATCTCCAGGGTTGTATGATCAGTTGCTGCACATGTATTGCTTTTGCTTGCACTGAAATCAATAAATAGTGAGCAAATTATGATTTCACACTCAAAAATGGAACCTGTTTAAAAAAATATTTTGCCACAGAAGTTCTCTGTCTTCATTTCCTCACAGAATTCATGGGAATATTTCGTGGTCAGTAATCAGTCTCCAGGCATTAAACTAAGGAAATACTCACCATTATCATTCTGTCTCAGTAATCAGTCTCCAGGCATTAAACAAAGGAAATACTCACCATTACCATTCTGTCTCAGAAAACCACATTTTATCTGATGTAATTTTATTAATTGTTTTTTAAAGCAAAGTGTAATTAGCATAATTATTTGTAGAATATGGTGGATTGGGATCCCGCTTTCTTTCAGAATACAATTATTCACTGATATAGACACCTCAGAAAGAGAAAAAAAGGGTATTTTACTGTCATATAACTGCCTTTATAAGCTGGTAAATAAAAACTGTTGAATTATTGCAAATCAGCCCGTCTTTTTCTCCGCTAAAGACCCTGGTTTATGTGCTTTTTAATAAAAAGGTTTTTCATTGGTTTCTGAAATCTGCTCTTCTGATTCTAGGTGAATTAACTTTTAAGAAAACCGCTATTTTAACTGCACTTTCAATTGATAAAAGGTGTTTCACTGCAGAAAGATGTGATACATAGCCAGATTTTTCTGCTAAGGGAATACAACAATTGAAGGATTCATATCAGCTGTATTCATCATCTTGTGCTACAGCAGTATCATGGGATCAAAGATCAATAACAGAATGCACATATGTAACCTAGTAACATAAAAAGGGGATATTTTCATCCAGAAGGAAACAAGTGGTAGTTTCATTTGTTTGCTAGGATGTTAATACTAGCTTGAAGCAGTTCCCTATGATTGTAATGGCATTTGTAGATATTTATTATCATGTTTGAGATGTTTACTGTGATGCTAATGGTATTTTGAGATGTTTACATTTGATGTTAATGTTAATTCAAGATGTTGGCTATGATGTTAATAATAGTATGAGATTTTTACATTGATGTTTAATGGTATGTTGAGATCATTTATTTTGATGTTAATGATAGTTTAAGATATTTACTATGATCATAATATTTTGAGATGTTTACTATGATGTTAGATATTCTCTGTGATGTCATTGATATTTTGAGATAACTATGACAATGTTAATTATAGCTTGAGATATTTACTATGACACTAATGATAGTTTGAGATATTTACTATGACACTAACGATAGTTTGAGATATTTACTATTATGTTAGTGGTACTTTTGAAATGTTTACTATGATACAATCATATCTCAGGCAGATAATAAATAAGTACGATTCATATAGTTGGATTGAAATGTTACTATCAGTTGAGTACAAACAGTAAAAGTAATTGTGTACAGTAATAACATTAAATCCTAGTACTATTTTAGCATGCAATGTCAATTAAATATGTAAATATTAATTACAGTATCTTTATTAAAGTTTATGACAAACAACCATACAAATATAGAACTATCAAGTTATATCATCTTTATTCAAGATTATAACAAACTATGCAAATATTGAACTATCAAGTTATGTGTTTATTCAAGTTTATATCACACAGCTATACAAATATAGAACTATCAAGTTGCACCTTGATTCATGATTTTAACACAAACTATAAAAGTATAGCACTATCAAAAATTACATCATCTGTGTTCAGATTTATAACTCACAGCTATACAAATATAAAACTATCAAGTTACATCATCTATGTTCAAGGCTATAACACACTATACAAATATAAAACTATCAAGTTGCATAATCTATGTCAAGGTTATAACACACTATACAAATATAGAACTATCAAGTTACATCTTTATTCAGGTTTTTAACAGAAACTGTTTATTCAGGTTTTTAACTATAGAAATATAGAACATTGAAAAATTACATCGAAGCATCAAAGTTACCTTGTTACATATTTGAATTATTAAGGCCTGTTCCATTTAAATTAAATGGGAGGGGCATACAAATGCAGCATTTCTAGTTACATATTTATATATGTAGTTGAAGTGGGGGGAAGGGGCAACAGCATTATGAACATATTATTGCTGAGTAAATGGGAGTTAAGTGCCTTTCACAAGTACACATTGAAGCAGATGACCTTAAATTATGAATCAGATACTGGACTCTCTACCAACTGAATTACTGAAGTGGAGGGAAGAAAGGGGCAAGCAACAAGCACCAGAAAATAATTACACAAATAAATTAAAGAACACAAAATAAGTCTCAGCTCCAACCACTGCAAAATAGAAGGGTTCTTTTGTCTCTATGTTATATTTGTATTCTTGTCACTATCTTCTATTTCATACTGTTCCAGTGTATGAAGCAAATGGTAGAAATTAATTGCATGGCATGTATGATGCCATTAAAGGTCACGATGTCTTGACTATCAAGTATCGTGCAATAATTTTATTTGCTATAGTGAGCTTTTGTATGCTTCCTCCACATTAGCAGAATGGGACTATTTTGTTGATCTGTGTCTGAACAACCAACTCTCACATGTTTGGGATGTAAAATATGTAGAAAGTACCCTCCTGCAGTGCTCTTTTTATACATCCAATCCCTGCAGGGCTCAAAGAATATGTCCAAGTTGCCCTCCTGTATGTGATAATAATTTGCTGTCAAATATGGGATGAAAATACAGACATTTGGAAAACCTGGAAATAATTATTTTCATAGCATCTGTAATCAACAGCATTGGAAGAAATTTATATGTAAAAATATCCTACTAATCTGGCGGGGGGGGGGGCAAGTGTCCTTCTGTTTTGGTTATTAGGATGATGCCAGTCTGGTGAATGAAATTAGATTCATTTTGGCCCTTTCTGTTTTGATTCTGCTTTCATTTCAATGATTTCGTGTAAAGATAAGCATTATGTGTCACAGCAAGGTTGTATATTTTTGTTTGGTTTCATTTCTTTCTTGTTGTAATACTGGCCAGATTATTTAAGGCAAAAATTGTTGCCAAGTACAGTTAGGTATTCCTTTAAGATACCTGTATTCCATGGACTTAAGATATGTATCATGTCATGACCTAGCTGTTATAATTTTGTTATATTCCTGTACAATACCTGTAGTCCATGGACTTAAGATATTATCAGGTTATGAATTAGCTGTTTTTAAATGTTTGAGAATGAATCTGTAACCATGTTTTGATAATTTCTCTAAAAGAAATACATGTAGCTTTAAGGCTTATTTGCAAAACATTAACGACACACTTTCATTAGGTGGTGCTTGAAAATAATTGTTACCACAGCCCTGATGCTGGTCATGATCTCTTTACTTAATTATCATTAATAGCTACAAAGACTGGTCTTGTTCGCTTCATTTAATTATCATTAATAGGTACTGATACTGGTCTTGTTCTCTTCACTTCATTACCATTAATAACTGCTAAAACTAGTCTTGTTCTTTTCACTTATTAATATCTACTAAAACTGGTATTGTTCTCTTCACTTAATTATCATTAATAGATGCCAAGACTGCAGTCTCTCAACATAATTTCTAATTGGTCTGATCATGCAATTATAAGATGTCAGTACTACTCATCAGTTGAAATTACATGTGTTATTGGAGTAATATTTTGTTTGACAAATGTAAATGTTTGCTGCTTAACTTGGAAGGAAAAAATCATGTATGATATACCATGTCAGTGGTACTAACAACTGTCTCACTAGCTTAAGAGGTTAATGTTAGGACTGGTTGGCCTGCTGTCAGGATAATTTTACTGGGTGGGACGTCATGCTACATGTCTGCGGCATGATGCCCCAGTGCTAGGCATCACTATAAACTGCTACACTGCAGACATCATAGCAGTGTGACTGAAAAACTGTTAAAGTTACATTAAAAATCCTAATCACACACATACACATCCAATATGCAGTGTTTTTGCTGTGCAAGTATTTGTAAGTGGACCTTGCCAGACTGTTTGATTCATCATATGATAATAATGATTATGCAATGTTTTTTCAATGCAAATGCTTCCCATTGAACCTTGTGGTAAAAACTATGTTTGATTCACCATATAATAATAAGTTATACTATGTTTACCAAGTGGAAATGTTTCATGGTGAACTTGTTTGGGATAGACAATGGATTATTCATCATGTAATATTGATTAAATGGTATAATGTTTGCTATATGAAAAATTTGCCAATGAAGCTGTCATGCACAAACTGTATGGTTTCAGTAATTTAAGCTCTATTTTCACAAAAATGTTTTAAACATTGAACAAAAAGCATGTTTGAAGTCCGAAAATATGGACATTCTTGAAAGTTAATTAGCATAAATTTGGAATCATACTATTTTATTTTTGAAAGCATTTTGCATCAACTTGTATGTTTAAGTGAATTTATGTAGACAGTTAAATAATAAATAATATCAGATTAGTAGATTTGGAGATAAAACTTGAGTTTATAGCTCATAATGCTTTAAGAATACCAGGATGACATTTTGACCAATTCAGATGCAAACAAATTATTACTCTTCTAATTGTTCTTGGTGGGTTTATTTAGTCACAATGTATTATAAAGAGAATAGTGATACATCCAAATTGATTCTCTTCTAATTGCATTTAACAGATTTATTTAGTTCACTGCAACCTGAATAGTGATTCCTGCAAATTATTATCCTTTTACTTGTTCTTGGTAAATTCATTAAGTTACACTACCATTAGAATAGTGATGCATACATATTGTCATTATTTTTCCTTGGTATATTTATTTGGTAGCACTATAACCATAGTTATACCTATGTTATTACTCTTTTGGTTGTTCTTTGTAAATTTTTTAAGTGACATGGTTATTAGAATAGTGATAAATATAATTGCTACTCTTCCAGTTGTTCTTGTTTGATTTATTTAGTTACACTGTAACCATAATGGTGATACATACAAAGTGCTACTCTCTTCCAGTTATTCTTGGTTGATTTATTTAGTTACACTGTAACCAGAATGGTGATACATACAAATTGGTACTCTTCCAACTGTTCTTGGTTGATGTATTTAGTTCCACTGTAACCGGAATGGCAATATATGCAGATTGCTACTTTTCAAATTGTTCTTGGTTGATTTATTTAGTTACACTGTAACCAGAATGGTGATACATGCAAATTGCTACTCTTCCAATTGTTCTTGGTTGATTTATTTTGTTACACTGAACCAGAATGGTGATACATACAAATTGCTACTTTTCCAATTGTTCTTGATAAATTTATTTCATGACATTGTAAGCCCACCCAGCTATATATATATATATATATATATATATATATATATATATATAAAGATTATTTCTTTTCTAATTGATCAAGTCACACTGTCACCAGCATAGGGATATATACAAATTGTCATTCTTATTGTTCTCGGTAGATTATTCAGTCACAGCGTTAGCCAGAATAATAATATATACATCTAACTTATCTTCTAATTGCTCTCTGTAGATTTATTTAGTCAAAGTTAACATAATGGTAATACATGGATAACTTTTTTCATAGAACCAATGGAATCTTGACAGAATCAATTTCAGTAATATCTGTGATGTATCCACTTGAGTTTTCTTTGAAATCAGTAGAAGTCATTTTAAAACGGCAACATGCTGCATTGGACTTTTGTAAATTCCATCTCTTTGAAAAACATGAAAAGTAAATTATTAATCAGATACTAAATACTTGAAGTTGAATTAAATCTGTTTTTGGAATCGGAAACTGTTTATTTAACAGTCATTTGTTTCCTCAACATCTGAGCTGTTCACTGCATATCAATTCATCCATCGTACCTGTAGTCCATCCAAATCTTTTGTAACCTGTACCGTTTATAGCATATTGTGTGCGAAAAAAAAAACAAAAAAAAAAACTTTTCACTTCCCATAAACTCTGACCGTGATCAATCAAACAAAAACACGACAGAAACGTCAATCTATAAAATTCACTTTTATACAAATAGGTCTTATCATCACTGAAACACGGCACACAATTACAACAAAAATATTCATTAAAGAGGTCACAGAGAAAGATTAAAACAAACGTTCTAGAAAAATGAAATCTAGTATCAATTTAAACTACGTAATTGATCAGATTGGACAATAGATAATGACAGTTAATTGATTCTTGAACCAATTCTGCAGCAGTTTGATTGTTGTTGTTGTAGGTTTTAACGCCATTTTTAGCACAAGATAAGCTATAAATGGTGGAGGAAGAACCAGCGACCCACGAGAAGCGACTGGCAAGCTTTCTCGCGTACCCACATTGGCCGAGCCCGAGACTCGAACCTAAGCAGAGGTGAGACGGCAGTGATCCGTAACGGTCAGCGCTTTAGACCACTCGGCCACTCGGGCGCCCATCCCCCCACCCCTAACAGTGTCAACCCAAAAGCTTAATCAATAATAGATCATGAAAAAGACTTAAGAAAATCTACACTCTCTAGAAATGTGTCCTGTGCGCACATCCTATATTTAGATAGAACACCCAACCGGAAGCTACACCATCGTCTCTCGAAGACGGACGGATGCCGACGATATATATATATATATATATATATATATATATATATCTGGACGAAGTATAAATTTGAATCTATTATAAACGGACGTATGTAGCGTAACTGAGACATAGGTCAGTGTAAAAATGCACGAGTTGTTAATTATGATTTGTCATCAGTTGAACACGTTAAGTGGGTCTCAATTTGGGCTCTCTCACTAATTTAAAGATCGGATTAATTGTGTCTGAAAACACAATGTGTGTTCGTGGGCACTTAAAAGTTATAAAGTTGATTTCTTGTCGGACGGTTGAAAGGTATGCTGGATATTGAACACTATCAATATTAATGAGAGTTCTATTTATTTTTACAACAATTAAAATAAATGATCGGTGTTTAGATACGTTTCCTTTTCCTGCATTGGTTATCCATCTGTGTGATAGACTATTTTTAGAAAGTTTGTTTGTTTGAAAGTTAGACTAAAATTACTCGTTAACATAAATGGCAGTTTAAACTTCAAATGTGCATTTACCATATACAGAGTTTGTATTCACGCTTTTGAAATTCCGTAGATACAAATAGTAATAGATATCCTATAGCCTAAATGAAATGTGTAGATCCCTGAATATATTTATCTCAAATGTACGTTCACGCGTTAAATGCATACATCTTTGATAATGTCATGCCATCGGTTGAACACCTTGAGTAGGTCTCCAATGTCATGAATTTTAATCATCATTCTCTGATGTATATTGATCAGTCGGTTTACTTAATAATACCTTAAAGAACAGAGCATTGAAACTGTATTGAAAATATCAATAAGAATGGGTGAAACAAAAAGTAAACATTGTATAACATTATTCAAGGAGCAAAGTTCAGACTTATTGAAGATTTCATATTTAAGATTTGTTAGTTGTTAATTATCTAGATTAGGAGATATGTGTTAGAGGTTGTGGTATGATTTCCAATGATTGTTTAAGTTATTGGCTTAGGAAACCTTTGGTTCTAGAGAAATATCTTGTGACGTTAGCGACACGCATTCCAGACGGTTTGGCAAGTGCCAGGCGTAAGTATTGCAAAATAAGAAGATTACTCTGATCGATATTAACAGAAGCTGTACTAAAGCATGTAAGTTGACTTTATAAAAAGATAAGTACGTTCAGTTTCAAACCCAGAGCTAAAATTAGCGATAAATTAGGAAAGCGTTGTAAGTCAAACCGAAAACAACTATGAAAAGTAATTAATAGCAATGGAAGAAATAAACGTACTCCTGATATAGGTATTCACGTGCTTGATTAGCACTTCAAAGATATTAGTCGGGTTCTTATATATATGTGTGTGTGTGTGTGTGTGTGTGTGATTAGTGGTTAGTGAATGTTACGAAACCAATTGAACCTATTTTTCTACATTTAGAAAGTTCATTTCTAACTCTGCTTTTGATAGCGATTTTAGCAGAGAGTTTTGGGTCATAGGATTAACACAACCAATGCATAAAAAGGGAAGACGACTCTCCCCGACGGACAAAGACCTATTACACTACGGAGTTGTTTTGGACAATTTTTTAACTCTATTATAACTGGATGACTGGTGGATTATTGAGAGGCCTCCATACGTTACAGAGAATCAGTCGGTTTTAGAAACGGTTATTCCCCTCTAAGCAACATGTGTCCTCTACATAAACTTTTCGAAGCTTGTAAAGCAAGGAAAAATAAATAATTAAAATAAATGATTATTTTCTGCATGTGTCGATTTTGAAAAGGCACTATGCACTGTTTCACTAGTATGGCTTTGTTAACAAAAAACTAAATAGTATTCGTGGTCAAGTGCTCATCGTAATAAGTAATATGTGTAGTGAAATTAGGTCAATTGGTAAAGTACACAAGGTAATAAGTAATATGTATAGTTAAATTAAGTCAGTAAAGTACGCAAAGTAATAAGTAATATGTATAGTGAAATTAAGTCAGTTGGTAAAGTACGCAAGGTAATAAGTAATATGTATAGTGAAATTAGGTCAATTGGTGAAATACACAAGGTAATAAGTAATATGTAGAGTAAAATTAAGTCAGTTGGTAAAGTACACAAGGTAATAAGAAGTATCTATTGTAAAGTTATGTCAGGTGTATATCAATGAAATAAAATCGGATTTATACCAGTGTGGAATAAGGAAAGATCAAAATATTGTACCCAATTTAATCCAAAAAATACCGCTTTCTATCGTTCTGTTTCTACTTTTCTCTATCAGCTGTGCCACAACTTGTACTTGTAACAGAGCAGCTGTGTCACGACCATCATAATTTATATTTGTACTCAATCACCTATGCCTCCACCTTCAGTAATTGGTATTTGTACTTAATTCGCTATGCCACCAGGATCAGTAATTTGTATTTGTACTCTCGCCGCAGTTCCAACACCATTATAGTTTTGTTGTACCTATTCGTTATGTCACCATCATCAGTAATTTATATGCGTATATATTATCGTGTCCCTTGTAAAACCTGAGTTGGCAATAAAGTTATGTTCTTTTCTGCATCTTCGTGATTGTAATGCATATCAGCTTACTTTATGGCATTGCTATATTTTGTTGTTTTCATGTTTGGCTTATCAGTATACACGCAAGTCTTAATTTCAGGCCAGATATTTCAGTTATTCGAATTTTATAATTTGACGACATTAAACATAAAAGGTTCAAAAATCTGTCACTTATCTATAATGTAAAGTGACTTTCCGATGAAAATTCCAGATTTCTTTTTCTAAATTTATGTTCATTGATGATATATTTTATTGCATCGTACATGTCATCGCCACGTTTAGGGTTTACTTGCTTGGAATATGATGGTTTGAACTTATGAATCTATAGCTGTCGCAATAGATTGCATTCCACCATCTTTGTGGGATTGTATATAAATCAAGGATGTTTGCATTTGAACCTCACCATGATAAACATAGACCCTCATAAATGGGAATCGTTTTTTTTCTCCTCATGTAGTGTAAGTTGGTTGTTGGTTAAACATTCCTTTAAATCAAATTTGTTTATTTCGATCTTGCTTGATTTCTGCCACAAAATAGTTATGTTTGTAAAGGCAACATCAAGTACGTTTTCTTCTTCTTTATTGTAAATATTTGCATGTATTTATTTACACACACACACACACACACACATATATATATATATATATATATATATATATATATATATATATATATATATATATATAGTTTGCTTAATTTTCTCCGTGTATATGGATATTGCTGATAATTAATAAACAACGTATTACATATCTACTTCTTGTTCTTGATTATTTATACTATTTTGCTATTATTATAGATACTATTTTAAGATAATTCAGGATAAAAATAGGTTGTTTACTTAGATTTTAGTTCTAAACCAAGCAGTGATAATGAACCAATTTCCATTTTGAGGTGCTATGTCAATTAGGATTGTATTTCAACATAAGCCAGGTTGGAAGGTATTGCGAAATAGGTCAAGTAAGAATGTATGACGATTGTGCGTTGTAAATGAGTCTTTGTGATTTATATAAGGAGGAAGAAATAAAGAATCATCCATTCCTATTCCTATTCCAGTTTTATTTTCGATCTGCAGAAGTATTAAATGTTGTGTTTAGATTTCATTTGACAGGAAAAATTTCCTTAAATTATTTATTGGAATTACAATGTGCTCATATGACTTTGGATTAAACACTCTTTTGGGAATATTATGAATTCTTTCAAGGACATGCTGGGTAATATTGTATTGCAGCACGACTGTTGGCATTTCAGCATATTCAAGGTTATACGTACATCAGCGCATTCAAGACCTGGAGTTCATTCGGAATACTATGTTCTTTTGCATTTGTGAACTTTTATATGAAATGCTTCGAAAATAAAGTGAAATAAAGCACTGATGTCTGTCTCTTTATAGAACACACAATGACTATTTGACCTCGTTTTAAAAAGGAAGAAATAATGCTTGTTGTATGGTGGAAACAACATCGAAATGTCATTCTACCATACCAAGTGGACAGGAGCTTTTATCAACATCTCTTAAGTAAGACAGGAAACTTTATATTGGACACACAAATATCTGGAAATAACTTCTATCCATTCGTTTCAAGTTGGGAAGACTTACCTGTTGTTTTTAAAAGTTCCACCAAGATTGAGATCGCGATTTCTACACACGTGGTTAAAATTAAATCTGCATAATCGTTTTTAGAAATGCTACTTTGATTCTAAATACTAGATTACTTCATTCTGTGCTATTAAAAAACCAAAATTCATAATCAATTCATTCTAGGATAATTCGATCCTAAATACGGGATTCATTCTAAAGATTTCTGCTTTTTCTAGAGTTTGACTTTTGAAAAGTGGTGTAAGTTTCTGTACGTTAATTTTCCAAAGAAAGATTATTTATTTCAATTGACGACGGAAATTTTACATCTCATTCCTGTACTCCATCTGCTGTGATAGAAGTGATAATAAGCACTATTTGATAACTGTTTGAGTCTAGTATCTATCTTAATAAATTATTTTCAAAATTCTTTCTGGAAATTTCCTTATATACATCCTTCATATGTCCCGACCTCTGGAAGTATCAGAGACGTAGTAACATTTGGATATTTGATAAATTAATATTAATCATCGTAATCTGCATGTAATTATTCTTAACTAACCGAACAATGCTATCAAATCTATCCAAATGTATAAGTTAGGCTTTAAAACAATGTTTATCAGTAGCAGGGCATATATATCCTACCATTCAGATTTGGGTGGTTAGACGTAATTATTACAATGACGGAAGATATTTATATAACCTTCATGATTAGCCTTAGCATATTCCTTATCAGTTGTTGATGATGCCAAATAAACCTTTCATAGTGGTTCATTCTTCCTTCCATAGTTTCATCATACTCATCTGGGGTAATAAAACTCAGACAGTAGAGGTCAGTAGAGTTTCGGCCCTTATCTTCTTATCTCTACCAATACTAGAGGTCAATACTTCTTTGTCACAATGTGTACATTTAACATTGTATTTGAAGCTAATCTAATATGTTATGTGCTCAGTTATGCGTTCAGTTATGTACTCGGATAGGGTTCAGTAATGCGCTCAGTTATTTGTTCTGTTTTGTGACAAGTTATATTTTCAGTTCTGTGGAAAGTTATTGGGTTAGTGACATTAGATAACAATCCAGGTAGAAATCTTTCAACCACCTAATCAACTCCCAGTAATATATTACATACTTTTTCAGACAATAATTTAACTACTTTATATTTTACACACTCTGATAAGTTTATTCTCTGCTACTTTGTCCATTTATATTCAATAATATATTATATACTCTTTCAGACAATAATTTAACTACTTTATATTTTACACACTCTGATAAGTTTATTCTCCGCTACTTTGTGCATTTATATTCAGGACAATATTTTCAAAATTTCCCAATGCTCAGTCCTCTTTATTTTCCTCATAAGCTGTTTGTGCTTTTTTAGAAAGGACACATATGAATTAATTAAGTCATACCAAATCGTTTACGGTTGTAATAATGACAATTTGTAAAACTCCGAGGCTTATCCGCCATGAGCGTTGCAAGAAGTGTTATTAGTCCTTCAATCAACTTGTGTCAGAGAAATGTGAGATTAAACAATAGCATCATGTTCAATGTGTGATGCAAAGAAGTTATTGTTAAGGGGCTTTATGAAATCCATGTTGATGGCGTATACATTTGCCATTATAACGGTTCGTGTTATTCTGATTTATGCATGGATCATATATTCTCAAAACTCACGAGGCCTTCTTTAATCTTGAGCGTTATAATAAAACTCCAGCACTGACAACTATGCAAAAAGGGACGAAAGCATTAAGCACATGGCTATCTGTCTTTGGCCAACTTCATTTTGTAAATTTTTTCTACACATATTTGAGGCATTTATATTAGTAACCTGAAGATAGGAATTAATAAATCATGTAGATTTGTGATCTTTAAATTAGTTTTAATATATAACTAGATCAACTCCTTCGACACGAGAAATTTATTTACGGCAGTAAAAATATTTATTAGTTGTATATTTTTCAGCTCTTCAGAGAAACCAATGCATTGTTTTAACAAATAATTAGTTTATTGATTGAACTGATCAGTTGACATGCGTTGTGACAATTAAGTTTAGTGTGTTGTGGGTGTTATTGTAAGGTAGTGCAACGTTCAATATACTCTGATTGTGATAGGTTAGCATTAAAAATATCTCTATCAATGCATTAATTAAATGGAAATAGATAGCAAACCAGTTTGCCATATTGCAAAATCTAATGATTAAATTTTCTTTGATAAACGAAATATTTTTATGCTCTAATTAAGCTATATATATATATATATATATATATATATATATATATATATATATATATATATATATATATATATATATATATATATATATATATATATATTAATTAATAAAGACTTAAACGTCCAAGCATTCAAGAAAACTTGCGGAAAATAAAATACATTTATTCTTTTGAGCATGCGAAATTAGGAAATACTCCTACACACATTCATTTTTCCATAAATGTTTGGAGGTGATATTGTATATAATTTGCTTTGATTTGTTCTAAGGGTGTATGTATGTTATTGAGGTGTTCGTTTTTATTCTTATGGTTCTCCTTTACTCCAGGCATCGCTTTATTTATCAGCACAGATATAGCACCAAGAGTATCTCGAACTACGCATAATACCTATGCTATGCGGTACACGACAAAAGTCCCAGTTTTCATCCAAATCGACAGAAACCAATAATATCTTTCCTTCTTTGAGTTCATTGACGTGTACACCGCATGGAAATGTTGCAAGCGGTAGCATTGTGGGTCGTCTTTAGTGGTAACTAAGGACTATGTTCCATTGTATTAATGTGATCTTGTGTTTGAATACAATGTATTGCAACAAGTACCATTAGACAAGTGAACTGTTCATCATCCTTCAAACCTAAAATATAAATAAAGTCAATTATTCAGACTTCATCTTTTATATCTAATTGTATTTACTCACGTCGTTGTGTATTGCATATTTTTTTCTGCCTAATTTTCAGTTCAACTGTCACGCATATGACAAGTACACTAACGTTTCTTTTTCACAGTGGGTTGTTTGTGAATATTTCCTTGTCAGTGTAAATATTAGCCTGCCCTGGTCAACAGGAATTTCAAAGTCATGATTAATAGCACAATTAATCGGTATGCAAGTATTTACACATGCAGAATGTATGTATGTATGTATGTATGTATGTATGTATGTATGTATGGATGGTTGGATGGATGGTTGGATGGATGGATGGATGTATGTATGTAGGTAGGTATGTAGGTATGTATGTATGTATGTATGTATGTATGTAGGTAGGTTGGTAGGTAGGTAGGTATGTATGTAGGCATGTACGTACGTACATATGTATGTATGTATGCATGTGATCGCTATATATATATATATATATATATATATATATATATATATATATATATATATATATATATATATATATCGCTATATTATTTACTACTGAGGGCGAGTGATACGGAGTTGCAACAATAATTAACTACTATTATGCGTTTGCACTCTTCTGTTTGTGTGTATACGGAATATATTTAAAACTGGTTGACTTTCAGGGTGATAGACAGACAGAATATTTAAACAGTTGGATGACTAATTCATGCATAACTTATTGGGAAATTCGAGAAATGACATTTGACCCTTGATCAAATTGGACAGATTTACAAAATCTAAAAATTGCATAAAGGCCTTATCAAAGTTTTTACTATGGTGATTTAATTTCAATATTTCTCAAAGAAGTTGCCTCCGAAACTACGGTAGACGTACATATTATGATAAAACAATACTTTTTTTCTCTGACTGAGTCTTCAATAAAGAACAGACACAGTCTACCATTATTCTGCTAGTCTTCGGTAAAGAACAGACACAGTCTACCATTATTCTGCTAAATGCTTTTCAAATGCTGGAAAATTTTGCGGAGGAGGCTTATGAATCTTCTGACTGGGTTTTCCAAAAAGTTGACTAGTGCGAGAAGATCAGCAACATTTGGAAACATCACGTTTAATTTGGGCTAATGAAAATGATTCTAGATCTTGTGATAAGTCGTGTTCACTCCTAAATGACACGACAAATGAGTTTCATGGGCTAATCTAAGAATTTCCTCTCGATATGACCTAGGAATAATAATAAACAGACCACTCGTCACCAGAGGTTACCTCATGTAGTCTCCATTTCCTCGTAAGGACCACATTGTTCACAAAATTACAAGTTGGTACTTGGGTTCTTTAAGTTGCTAATAACCTTCTAAAACAAACAAGAGCTCTCAGGAGGATGTTGCCATTTAGTCTTTTGTGTTACTTCTTTTCATTAATTTCCGATAAAAGCCCTCTGAAACAAACAAGAGATCTCAGGACCTAATTGCCGTTATAAGCGATTGTTTTGTGTCACCTTGATTGGAGTAAAGAGAATGCATATTGAAAAGAGGATTGCTCTGATCAATACTTTTTAACATATCAATGCCAGAACCAAAACTGACGTCATCGAAAAACAGACTATAAATGTGTCAGCTAAAGGAATAATTGCCTGTTCAACATCATTTTCAAGAGCTCTTTTAATAATAAAAGACTCGAATGAAATCATGTGTCTCTTAATGTTTTAATCGGAATAGGCTTGGCAGAATCACCAATAAATAATATAGAACCTTTGGACACAAATGGTACATAATTTTCCATACTAACATAAGACGGGTTCATTTGACACAACCAACGTATCGCTTCCATTATAAGACAGCGACCTTGATCTCTTAGAAATCAGAGCATTGGAATATATATGTGTTTAATCTACTGCTTATATTTGAAACTGTAGCAATCAGGAACGATCTTTGAATAATCCTCCAGAATCTTGAAACATAATACAAATGACCTGATGACAATGCCAAACAAGTTATTCGGCCTCACTAAGTTCTTTCCTTGCCAAACTCAAACATCAGTGCAAAACATCTAGTCATCACAATTAACGTCATTCAAGTGAAAATTGTGGACACCTTCAAAGACTGAAGCAGTGTGATCTCCAGCGATGGTTAGCTTGACAAGAGGATCTCCACAAGAATTAGTAAAGCAAGCCATTTGCTCGGAAGGCTTTGCAACAGATAATGCGACCATCATAATATTACCCGATGCACCCGATGCACCTAGTTGAAGATGTATGACGTTGTGGTCGTCCCGTACCTGCTATACGGCTGTGAGACGTAGATTGTATACTGCAGAAACATGAAGCATCTGCATAAATTCCATATGCACGCTCTCCACTATATCCGTGGTACGTCCAGCAACCATTGGTGCTAAAAATAACAATACAGGACCGAGCACGCTCAAAAACAAACACGATGGAGCCAGGTGGAGGAAGCCCGGAGCGTTGCAACAGGTCAACGTCCGTCCCTGTTAAAATCACTGACTTTGAAAGTCGACTCTGTCTTCCATTGTCCAAGCCTACATATAATTGCACATAACCCGTCCTCTTCAGATTCTAATCAGAAATAGCATTCCGTTCAATAATAATAAGTGCACGTAAGAAGAGATAAGGATTTCTAACCAGTCTTGTTAGAACTTTGATTCCTAAAAGTTGTGCCACATTGAGATTTGAAAGAAATATTATGAGACTGAGGCGGTGTTTTACCAGCAATGACAAATGTAACTTTGTGAGTCAAGGAATAATCGTCAGCATTAGGAGCAGCATCATCAAAACGTTCCACATTTTCTTATCAAGAACGTTTTGACATTACTATGGACGGACTTCTGGATCTCTTCAACTTATATGAGCTGTCTGAGGTTATAAAAATCTTGATCAACCTTCTTTGCTGTGCACCAACTGTCAAATAGATGTTATTAGTTTTCTTGGAATTTCTACCTGTTTCTATCCAGTTTATTTTCTGCAGTTCCTAAACCTTTGCCGATATGTCTGATAACTCTGCAAGATAAATTTCTTAACCATGGACTCATTAGCACTTTGTTGTACCGACAATGAAATGTAGACTTCACGAGCTTAGCAAGTAAATGCAATATTTGATAAAACACAATACTCTATTGGCTTTTTCAATTGTTCAAATGTATCGATATGTGTAAAATATCGATTGCTTTTACAGTTGGTACTAACCTAATATTTCTGATAATATTCAAACTTGATCCTGTATTAAAGAGTGGTGCTTTCCCCTTGACAGTTCGAAATGTTTTATCTTAATTGCATTTTTTTTCTCTCTTTGCATTCTCTCTGAATCTATTTCCTTCTCTTGTTTATTTCTCTCCTCCTCTCTTTCATATCGTATTGCTCTAGTAACTGCAGAAGCTGGGTATAAATCAGGGGCTTCGTTTTCAATAGGATCAATTTACTGATCTAAATAAGGCTTGTAAGTTACAAGTGGATTAACCACAACTTTACCTGCAGCTAGGTACTTACCTAGTTAAAAACGATTACCCTCGATGGGTGAAGACGACACTGTTGCGACTATCACGGGTTGTGAGACTAAGTCTGATGACAAATGTACACAATGGAGAGCTACATTATCAAAGCCAAGATCTACTCATTGAATAAGAACGGTTTCTAAAGAAGAAGACTTCTCAAAAAAAAAAGGCAAAGTACATGATGATAAAACACTCTGAGAAGCTCCTGTGCCCCTTAATATTTTAATAGGTATAAGATTGGCCGAATCACACATTTGTGATATAGAGCCCTTCAAAATGAAAAGTTCATAATTCTCCATAATAAAATCAGACTGGAGTTTGTTTGACCAAACTAATATAATGCTTTTAATATATTAAAGTGACCTTGACCTTTTAGAAATAAAGGAATTTGTAATAGGTCTGTCGTGGTTATGTTGTTTAGATTTCAATGTATAGTAATCAGAAATAACGTGCTCTTTCCTTCTTGTGATAGCTACACATACGAAGTGAAAAGGACCTCTGATCAATTTTATCAGAAACTTAATTTTTATACCCGTCAACTAATACGAGCTGTCTGAAATGTTCCTAATCCTTATTAACCTTTTTAGAAGAGCACCACCTATCAAACTGTTGTGATTTTACCCATGTAAATTCGACATAGGTCTGGTCAGTTGATTTTCTACAATTCCTAAATCTTTGTCGATGTGCCTCAGTACCAGCTCATAACCCATCAAGATACATGCCTAAACCACATCATAGTCAGCACTCCGCTGTAGTAACAGTGAAAAGTAAATATCACGAATTTTGCAAATAAGTACATTTTGTAATAATAAAGTCCAGTGTTCTCTTGGTCATTTCAGAATTTCAGCAAATTTTTCAAAATTAAGAAAATATTGATCTACTTCTATTTCCTGAAAATGAGGTACTACTTTGGTATTTCTGACAATATCAAAAATGGGGGAGTGCTTTCCACTTGCCAGCTCTAATGCCTTTGATCTAAAGTGAAATTTCTTTTTTTTCCTTCTGCCTTTTACATTTGCATTTGCATTGGTCTATCTTCTGTTTCTTTCTGCAATTGTCTTTCTATCTCTCTTGCCTTTTCTCAAAATGCATTTCTCTTTCATCTTTCTCTTTCTGAAACTGAATTTCTCTCATTTCCCCCTCTCTCTCTCTGCATTTGTATCATTTCTGTCTGGAACCGAGCCTGTCTTAATTCTAACTCTGAACATTTTTTTAGTTGTAATTAAATTTTCAAAATTTCTAAGCACTGCGGCGTAATATTCCAAGTAAAGTTCTCTACTTTAGTTGATATTGTAAAAGTTTATTTATTGTACTGAAGATTTTTAAAATGTTAAATAACACCTGGGACATAGGGAATTCCAAAAACAATGTGTATTTAATATCACCTTTTTTCCTGAAATATATTAGAGAAATTCGTATCCCAAAAACGAGCGCCCTGTTACGAGTCTTTTCTCTTTAAATAACAGAAAGGAAGGAATATATCTTGTAACGTAATGATTTAGTAGCCCAGACATATCGGCAAGGGTTTGTTTAGAAATGTTAGAAATGCAGCTCACCGGACCTATTTCGAATTTATATTGGAAAAGAGCATGACAATTTGAAAGGTAGTGCTCTTCCAAAGAGGTCAATAAAGATTATGATAAACTTATGATGAAGATTATGATACCCTTAGACAATTCATATTAGTTGAAGATTTCAAAAAATGCATCCATAATAATATAAAGGCCTATCTTGATGAGAAAAAGGTTGAAATATTATAAAAGACTCTGCGTACAGCTTTCGATTATTGTTGCAATTGTTAGGACGTCTTGCATTCACCAGAGTATTTGTAAAAAAAAAGTCTCTGCCTCATAAGGGCACATTGAAATATCACCCTGGCACGACGTCTAGGAATAAAATTTCTGATAAGACTGATAATAAATCCGTATCTCTTCCTACGTGCACCTGAGTTAGTCCATCGAGTCGATGGGGACTGTTTTAGTCATCCTGTGTTATAACGGAGCGAATTATTTGTGCGTGCGCAGGTGGCTGAAGAGGCCGATGTGCGCCCTGAATGTTATATGGCATTGTAGATAGGGGGTGGCTCCAACGCAGATCGTGAGGTTACTGGCTCTGGATTTCCTGGCCTTCAGATGCTTTGCTGCGGCTGTCCTGTTGGCCTCGCAAGCTGCAGCACCTTTACCGGTTGAATAGTGCCACACACCCTTGTCCTGGGTAGTCTGATCCCACGTGTCATAGTTCATGAAAATGTTTTTGAATGACCTCTTCGGGTTGTCCTTGTATCGTTTTATCTGGACTCCTTTGTTGCGTTTTCCTTGTTCAAGGAGAATTTGTGGACGCTGTTGGACTGGCATGCGAGCTAACATGGTCTGCCCATTGCAACTGTGACTGCATCAGGGACGGTGTAGATACTGGGAAGGCTTGCTTGGGCAGGGACCTCAATGTCTGGGATCCTGTCTTCCCACTTGATGTTGAGGAACTTTTTGAGACAAGTTGTGTAGAAGGGTTTCCACGCCTTCCCTTGGCGCTTTGATGACTGTGTAGGCAAAAGACGCATTTCCAGAGATATGTAGAATTTCTTAAATCTTTTTAATATCTGTTATTGATTAAGTTTTTGTGTTCAAACTGTTGGAGAAGTAGTTCAAGAATCAATTAAGTGTCATACAATCGGATCGATTAGGAAGTTCAAATTGATTTTAACTTTCATTTTTCAAGAACGATTGTTTTTAATCTTTCTCTCTTACCTCTTTAATGAATAGTTATGTTGGAAAAAATATGGATAGACTACGAAGTACGATGGATGCACTGGAATGCCGTGAATAGCTCAGAGGTTGAGGAAACGAATGTGATAGAGATACAGAATTATGATCTTCAATCAATGATGTATTCAGACAGATAATTACCACCTTTCGTCAATGACGATTTCAGATAAAGAATTATCATCTTCAGTCATTGATTCGTTCAGAATCGGTATTGCCGTCTTTAAAGGCACAATAGTGCAGCTGAGGGTGAATTTTCTTACAAAAATGTTGGGACATTTATGTATATGAACTGATTAAATACTATTTAAAAAGCAATTCTGGGGTAATATCAAGTACGTAGAGGTTCTCATAATGAAATATGAGCTCTCTGACATCTTCGTACGTGGCGTAACGAATCTATCGTCTCCATATTGAAATCGCGCTCGGCAGTGATCGGCAGATCCCGAACGAATAACTCACATTGTTTCGGTGAGCGAAATTTGCATAATTATATGCCAAATTGTGTACACTGAAGTTGATGACGGAAAGCACAACCACGCTACGAAACCCCGCAAAATGTCAGTGATAATCCCAAGCTGTTATTGAGTCTGCGTTTTGTTGAATGCACTCTTGCCTCAAAGTTTCTGGAATAGTTCAAATTTTTAGGTAATGAAACACTGATTGATCCGTTCACAGCCTGACATTTCTGTGTGTTTGTGTTCAGTCGCAGTCTTTCTACAACATCACAGAAGAGTTTCATTTTCAGAACTTCTAGCAGGATATTCTCATCATTTTCTGTCATGTTTAGATGAGACACTTGATAAGGGCCCAGGTATGCTGATCGCATCCACCAGCTGTTACTACATCCTCCCTCACAGACCATTGAATAATGCCGGGATTTTGAGCAGTCCCCTGAATAACAGCGCAGAGTGGCATCCAGTACTTGGGGAAGTTGACATTAAATTTTTGTAACATCACCACTATTGTCCTCCATCAGTTGCTTGAAGATCAAACTGCTGCATTCTTTAATGTCTTGGCTGATAATTTTCTGTTTGAGCCTTTTTCCTTCTCTTGTTCTTATTCCTGGAAACATTTTTTCACTAAATATTGCAGAATTACACCGTTTGAACTGTAAACGACCCAAATGGGCGGGGTCCGACAGTCTTTCTACTTTCCACATTGGATGAAGAATGTTATAAGCATCTTGGAAGCCAGCAGCAGCCTATGCATATCCATCTGTTGTTGAATGTCTAACGAGAATCTCTTGCAGCACAAACTTTTCTTCCCATTTCTCTTGCCATTTCATACTCAGAATCTGGTACAGCTGGTGACAGGTTTGCTGTGCAGTCAACATGGCCTCCTGGCCATGCTCCAGTCCAACACAGCTTGTTTTCTACTGTAGTCCCCACAATGTATTGCTTCTCTGTAAGAGTTTCGCAGGGAATTCCAACAGCCTGCAAAGAACTCTGACCAGCTTTCTTTTCATGTCCAAATCTAATGGCATTGTATCTTGCGTCAAAAGCAACATTATCTGCTCCGGATGCTGAGCACCACGCATGACATTAACCTGTCTGACTAGTTTCAGCTTGTCTATCATGTCCATGTTTCACTGAGCTCCACAGTTGCTTTGCCTACAGTGCTGGAGGCCCTTTGCATAGATGTTCTGCTAGGTGGCGGAATGTCAGTGGCTGCAAGCAAGTATCTAGCCCTGGTGTTGCCCATTGGTGTATCTTGAAGTCCGGCTTGAAACATCATATTTACAGCAGCAGGATTTGGCACGAGTTTATTTGTTTTTATCTCCTCATACAACTTATACTCTGGTGACTTAAAGCTGCAGTTTTTACACATCATAGTTAATGCTTCCAGGCATGTCCCAATTTTCTTTCATTAGCAATTTGGAACTCTGGTCTCTCTGATATGTTGACTTGGTTACCATGGTGATGAATGATATCATTCCACATCTCAACATTTTGTTTTCATGCAGATGATACGTGTCCCATCATGCTCATTCAATTCTGTCTCTTTCAGGTCGAGGTTTGCTTTGGATGATGGTCGTAGAATTTTTGCAGACCCAGGTGTGCCGTTACAGTCTGGTGCCTGAACTGACTGGAGACCCCCATTTGTCGGCTTTGTCACTGCTATGAGAGAGAACTTGTCTGCATCCATTCTTCTGGTCACCGGGACAGATGCAGCACTGGAACTTGGTACAGTATTATCAGTCAGATATCTGACTCCTTTGTTATGTGGAATATATCCAGGTTTTAAAAAAGTTGTCTTCCTCTTCTTGTACCCATTCATGGTTTCTGTTACAAAATACAAGAAGTATCCTCTCTCTCACTTATATACCTAGGACAATTCATGCTAGCTTGGTTTCAGAGAACTACACCAACTCTTCAATACTACTGGAAGCCAAACATATGAG
>JAECUM010038483.1:0-10954 GCA_016617855.1 Megalonaias nervosa
TCTTATAAGGCCACTTTCCTGGTGCAGAAGGGGTGGCCGTATAAGAGAGGGACTACTGTATCTCCTTTGAACTTCTTGACAAATCCAAATGTACATAAAGTATTATCTCCTTTGAACCTCTTGACAAATCCAAATGTACATAAAGTATTATCTCCTTTGAACCTCTTGACAAATCCAAATGTACATACAGTACTATCTCCTTTGAACTTCTTGACAAACCCAAACGTACATACAGAACTATCTCCTTTGAACTTCTTGACAAATCCAAATGTACATACAGTATTATTCTATGAACTTCTTGACAAATCCAAATGTACATAAAGTATTATCTCCTTTGAACCTCTTGAGGATTTATAACTGTGATGCTGTAAAGGACTAAAGGTCTTTACACAGTGAAATTTAACAAGTGTGAAGCAATTAATTAGGTAAATATAGTAGGCATAGGGACATCAAACAATATTTATACATGGTACGTTTACTTCATTGAAACAGATAGAAAGATGGCAAGAAAATGTTTATTTCAAGACAGTTCAATATTTCATTCAACTAACATTTTGTATCAAAGTCTGAATCTGTACTGTGATACACTATTTCCTGAGAAAATATTGCGAATTCTTGATGCATCAATGATACAGTGCCACCCCTAATTATGTGTAACACTTTGCTGTTCAGTGCCATCCCTAATTATGTCTTCCAGTATGCTGTTCAGAGCCACCCTTAATTACGTTTTCAACTATGCTGTTAAGAACCATCTCAATTATGTGTCCTACTATGCTGTTCAGAGCCACCCCCAAATATGTGTTCCATCATGCTGGCCCAAGATATTTTACAGAAATATGAGCAGAATATTATTCTATGCTTACGATTGGTCCCTCCTGAGAAATACGAAGTCGATGCATCAAATGCTGTGAGAATGCACGCACCATGCCACTTCCACTGCAACCAGGAATCTGGATATAAAACCTAATATTACTTATGTAAAACTGGTTAAACATGAATGCTTAGGTAAACTATACATAAAGTGGAATAGGCATATTCTGATATAAAATTACAAAAATTTGCTCTAACAACAGCCTGAATATAAGGACCACCTGTATATTAAGTCCAAGATTCTTGGGTTCCATGTAAATAATAATTAAATTTTTTACCTGCCTATAAACATCACCTGATAATTAACACACTTTTAATGCAGGTACACTTTCACAATGTACTACTATAAGATATTGCTTGCATTTCAGTGATGTAAAAAATACAAGTGTTTAAGTTGCAGCTCACCTATGTAAAGTTTTATATGACCAAAAAATTGGAATCTGAAAGATGTGATTATAATAAAAACCCAATTCTAGCATACATGTGAATATGAGCATCACCATCTTTTATCTGTATTACAATGACCTTGTCCATAAAGACACTTCTGGATAGACTTTTGATTGGCCACTGGACTGTATTTTTCATGTTCTAACATAAATAAACTCTGACTGTCCTTCATCCACATACATGTATAAAATTGCAGTAAAACATCATCAAGACATCACCTCTACAATTGGACACCTTTTAACATTATTGTGAATTTTACACTTACTTTGGTTTTCATGCCAGCACAATGAAGAGACAAATGGAATAAAAACTTCAAATGTGTCTTTGAAAATCCATGCAAACAGACTGATGCTCTCCTGACCAACAAGAATTTCCAGGAATTTAAGATAAGGCCATTTCTTCATTTTAACTGCTGAGTGTTGAAACCATTTCTGACATTTCTAATTTTCAAATTAGCCACTTTTGTCGTCATATACTATGTAAGATAGTATAATATTCATTTAGGTCCAAGTAGACATCATTACAAACCCCATGTAAATATGACCATCAATTCAGGATATCAAGGGCATCATATTCATTTAGGTTCAACTAGACATCATTACAAACCCCATGTAAATATGACCATCAATTCAGGATATCAATGGCATCATATTCATTTAGGTCCAACTAGACATCATTACAAACCCCATGTAAATATGACCATCAATTCAGGATATCAATGGCATCATATTCATTAGGTTCAACTAGACATCATTACAAACCCCATGTAAATATGACCATCAATTCAGGACATCAATGGCATCATATTCATTTAGGTTCAACTTGACATCATTACAAACCCCATGTAAATATGACCGTCAATTCAGGATATCAATGGCATCATATTCATTTAGGTTCAACTAGACATCATTACAAAACCCCATGTAAATATGACCATCAATTCAGGATATCAATGGCATCATATTCATTTAGGTCCAACTAGACATCATTACAAACCCCATGTAAATATGACCATCAATTCAGGATATCAATGGCATCATATTCATTTAGGTCCAACTAGACATCATTACAAACCCCATGTAAATATGACCATCAATTCAGGATATCAATGGCATCATATTCATTAGGTTCAACTAGACATCATTACAAACCCCATGTAAATATGACCATCAATTCAGGACATCAATGGCATCATATTCATTTAGGTTCAACTTGACATCATTACAAACCCCATGTAAATATGACCGTCAATTCAGGATATCAATGGCATCATATTCATTTAGGTTCAACTAGACATCATTACAAACCCCATGTAAATATGACCATCAATTCAGGATATCAATGGCATCATATTCATTTAGGTCCAACTAGACATCATTACAAACCCCATGTAAATATGACCATCAATTCAGGATATCAATGACATCATATTCATTTACTTCCAACTAGACATCATTACAAACCCCATGTAAATATGACCATCAATTCAGGATGAGTAATGGTTTTCAAAATGGCCAATATGGTGGCCATTCAGGGTATCAGACTGACATCATATTCATTTAATTCGACATAATAAAAAGTCTCCTAGTTAAAGCTCCTGCTAATAAAACTTTCCATTAGGACAAATAATTATAACAAGATTTTCAAGATGGCTGCCATGATAGCCATATTAGATGTCAGATCAGCACCATATTTATTTAGGACCAACTAGACATCACAAAAGTCTTTTGGTGAAAACCCAATAAAAGTACAACTACCCATCAAGATGGACTAGCTATAAAAAGATTATCAACATGGCCATGTGCTGGCCATACTGGTGGGCAGATCAGCCCCATTTTCATTTTTAAAAAAAATAGACATCATCTGAAATCTTCCATTGAAAATCCAGAATCAATATGACTTTTTGTTCTGAAGGAGTAATGATAACAAGATTTTCAAGATGGCTGCCATGGTGGTCATATTTGCTGTCCAAGTAGCACCAATTTCGATTAAGACGAATTAGACATTGTATCAAGCCTTCTGGTAAAACCCCATATGTATAGACTCCATTTAGGAAAAGTTTCAAGATGGCTGCCATAATGGCCATATTGGAAGTCAGATTGGTACAATTTTTATTTAGGCTCATAACACGTCTTCTGCTGAAAACTCTATGCTGACAAGACTTTCTATATTTTGGAGCAGCAACAAGATTTTCATACTGGACATCAGATCAGTACCATTTTCAACCAATTAGACATGATAAGAAGTTTTTTTAGTGATAACCCCATGTTTATACTACTATCCAGTCAGGAGTAGAAGCAATAACAAGATTATTTATGTCCACTGTTATGGCTTTATTAACTGTCCAAATGGTACCATTTTCATTAAGGACCAACTAAATATCATATGAAGTCTTCTGTCTTTCTAGTGAAAACCCCATCTCAATATGACTTTCTGTTCTGGAGGAATAGCAATACCATGAGTTTCAAGATGGCTGTTGTGGAGGCCATAATTGACATCAGATCAGAACCATTCAAATTAAGACCAACTTTACATCATAAAAAGTCTACAACCCCATGCTGACATGACCATCCATTCTAGAGAATTAGCGATAGCAAGAGTTTCAAGATGGCCACTGTGACAGCCATATTGAATATCCAGTTGGTACCATTTTCATTTAGAACCATGAGATGAATTTGTACAAAGTTCCATGGAAATCCTACAAGTAGTTTAGGAGGTGTGGCAGTGACAAACTTGCACTAACATACAGCAAGACTGAAGATAAATGATGGATAGCAGGCCATCATGCAAGTTCTTCTGGTCTATGACCAGTAGAGCTAATAAAAATAGGAGTCCCTTGAAGGGATTGAAGCTTTCCTGGCCATTAAGAACTTGCAGGAATTTACATTAAGTCTGTTTCTTCCCTCCTGATATCTTTAATAAATACCGTGTTTTGGAATCATCTCAGATAATCTTAAGAATCTCCAACATGCCAAATTTTGTAACAAACACATTTGCAAATATGTTTAAAATGTTGACAAGATAAGCACAGTACAACTGTATTTGATATCACTTAACTCATCTCAAATACTGTCTAGATATACCCACAAGCCAAGTTTGGTCTAATCCATAATTATTATTTTCTTGAAAGAAAACAACAGTAACAACAACAATAAACAAGTTATTTAACTGGTATCATTCCATGTACTCTACAGATATATCCACTAGGTATTATAAAATTAATTCATATTTATTAGTGTTATCAAGCACACAAGACATTACATATCAACAAAAAACCCCAATCAAGAGCTTGGACTTGATATCAATGACCGAGTGCTATCAACTTGCTGAAAAACAATGAAATACAAAGTCAGATCAGACTTCATTTGTATATGCACCAATTATTGTGTTAAAAAGATCAAATAATTACACATTTTCAAACAGATACCTCTACCCTGATCCCATGGTCAAGCAGGTCTGGTTTTCAAGTTTGTTCCTAACAACACAAATATGATGGTCTGACATGCATCATTTCATGCTGGATCAACTATTTGTGATAGTACAAATTGCTTGGCAGGGCTTTAAACAGAAGGAATTCTGTTGCAAATTCACATGGCACCAGAATATCTAGTTCCATCTTTGCAGCCAAGGGTTGTCAATCCAGTTAGTTCATTAATGATGGAACAAAGTGCACCAACAACTCATTGCTGGCTAAGATAATCTAGCTTATACAGAATCACAACACAATAGTCAAGGAGGGTTACAGTGATATTTTTACTTAGCAAATATATCTTCCATGTTTAGCATTCATTGTGCTCATTTTCCATGCATTCAGATCTTTCTAAACAAAATCTGCGTTCACTTTTAGTGAGAGACACTGCTCTTCTGACCATGATAATGAATAATGGCTTATTGAAACACATTCTTGAAGCAAAAATGCCAAAATTTATGATGGTAGTCTTGCTCAAAAAGCTATCATATGCTGGGCTAGAGAGGTGATATGCTGGGCTAGAGAGGTGATATGCTGGACTAGAGAGGTGATATGCTGGACTAGAGAGGTGATATGCTGGACTAGAGAGGTGATATGCTGGACTAGAGAGGTGAGTGCTGCAGAGCAGGAAGGTTTGCCTTTATTCTGTTTGAACTTCTAATCATAAATTGTATCTAAGTCATGAGGGTGGTGAGGTGGGATTCTTATTGTTATTATTTTGAAGATACAGACAAAGCTTGACCTAAAGTACACTAGAAGCTCATTGGAACCCTAAAGTACTCCCTAGAATTTACCTATGTGCAAAAAATCGAGGGCAGTATCATGCGACAGTTTTCGGCCAATCGCATGGCACAAAATGCAGATAATTCATAACAACTAGAATTTTAATAACTGAACAGTGATTTGAAGGTGATGGCAAAGGACTGAGTGGCAATCACAGAGGTAGCACAATTACAGAATTAGTTAATGTCATTTAAGAGGAAACATACTGGTTTAGAAAATGCAACCATACATTTATTAAATTTTCCTATCAAATTTATGAGGAATGCACATCAAGCTTGTTCAACCTGTAGTCTACTTTATCTGAAGTAACAGAACACCAAACATGTTAGGATAAAAGAGAGTTTGGCTAACAAAATTTGCATGCTTGCATATAAAAATGTGGTTCTGTGTTACGACTCTATGGTCACAAACTTAAGTATCAGAAAAGAAGCAAAAGCAACAAGTTTTATAAAACTTAACAAACAGTTTGATTATCAAAGTTATAAATGAAAAATGTGATAGGAACTTACAGTATTATGAAGCGAATCCAAGTTAGTCCTTATAAGGGTTTATGAAAGACCTAAACGAATGAAAAGTTCCTTATAAATTTCAATACTGGAAATGTACTGGTCCTCCAAGAACCATGACATTGTCAAGATGGCGTTATCCAGAATTCTTTCGAATAATTTATAACAGTTCCAGAATAATATTATAGTCCAAATAATGAGCACATTCTATTTCCAATGAACAGTCCAAACAAATGTTTATCCTCTCAAAAAATATCTAAGTCCAACATAAAATATGTCTGCAGACTTACAACAGGAAAACAATAAGTGTGAATGACTATAAAAATCAGAATGAATCTGATTGCTTAACTTTTCTCTTATATACATTGTATATCGTGACTGTACTTCGCAATAGACCCTATGTGACATCATACACTATTGATATTGTGTCAATTAAGATCATTCATGTGACCACGTGCAACCAATGGGAAGCTACATAATTATTCTGGAAACGTAGAAATCCCATCAGCCACTAAGAAACTATGCCATAGGTGCCATTTTAAGTCTTATTATTAAGATTATTACTGTCAACACGTACATAAACATCTATTCAAGACATGTAGGCTAGATTGAACTAAAGATGTACACATTACAGCCAAGCCATGAACAAGAATTATAAAAATTAGATAAAGTCATGTAACAGGAGTTAGAAAATATAGATATACATAACACTGATAAACCAAAAATCTCATGAACAAAATTTGGATACATGGGTTCTACTGTAGAATTATTACTCTGTGTACAAAGTCTGAGTACATGGGGTTCTACAATATAATTAATGTCCTATGTGTCTGTGTACAAGATGCATGGATAACAGACATGTCACATGCTTTCTAATGACATTATTATAACTTACCATGGGCATATGGCATATTATAATAAAAGGTATATCAAAGACATGTCACATGCTTTTTAATGACATTATTATAAAATAAAGCTGACTTACCAAGGGCATATTGTAATAAAGGGTATCTCAAAGATGTTTCACAAGCTTTTTTAATAACATTACTATAAATAAAGCTGACTTACCAAGGGCATATTGTAATAAAGACCATATCTCATTCTGGGCAGTAGTGTGAAAACAACCTCTTTAATACAGACCTGCAAATAAAACAGGTACCAACCTGAAGAAAAACACACACACAAAAAAAACCTTGAAACTGTTATTTCAAACATTCATGCTATATGTTCAAGTTCTGAAGATTATTGAACAGTGATGTGAGAATAACAAAATGCTTTTATATCAAAACAAGACTAAATGCATGTTAATAACTACATGTCAATAACCGTATCTCAGAAATCCACATGAGCCAGAAGCATCTGGATTTAAAATATTAAGAAAACAACCACAAAAACTGTTTCAAATTATAAACTTCTTGGTATTCCCGTTGGCAGTTTCTTCTGTAATGTGTGCAGGTTAATAATGTACATAAACTGCTTTCTTGTAAGAGAGCACCGTTTGCCAAAATTAGGAAAGACCTCACTCCTGATGTCAGGATCCTATATTTTAATGCATTTATTCAAACATTGCAAGATTATTGCATGGGGAAAGTACTCCAGACAGACAGAATTTTAACATTACAAAAGAGCAACATTTATATTTCTAGTTAGTCCTTCTGATGCACCTTCAGAACCCATGTTAAAACAATTAATTGGATGCAAATTAACTAAAGAACTTACAACAGTAAAGGTGTTTTAGTATACTAGGCTAATCATGGAACTGCACAACAATATATACATGACATTTAACTAGATGGAACACAGACAATGTCTATAAGACATGTTTTAAAAACCAAATACAGTCTAGTTATCTACTATGGTCTGTAAAAGCAGAACATCTCTTGATGCCAAAACCTAAAATATAGCAATTCAAGACAGCTATAATTTTTCACGGGGTCTTGTCTGGAACTACATGCCTTTTAATATCAAACAGTCAAATTCTCTCATTGCTTTTAAAAATAGATGCTTAGACTTATGTTAAATACAAAATTAGTGTTCTTTTTCAAATCATGTTAAATTATCTATATATTTTACTTAAGTTGAGAAAACCTCAAAGGAGAATAGTTTTGTACTAATTGAGTTATATTCTATCAATATAGCATTAGTAGAAGTAGTAGTAGTAATAGTTGTAGTAGTACTAGTTGTTGTTGTTGTTGTTGTGGGGTTTAACGCCATTTTTCAGCACAAGATAGGCTATACATGGGGGCCAGTATTAATGGTGGAGGAAGAACCTGGGAAAACCCTGGAAAGAACCACCAAGCCACGAGAAGCTACTGGCAAGCTTTCTCACATACCCACATTGGCCGAATCCAAGACTCAAACCCACGCAGACAGAGACGAGATAGCAGTGATCCGTAACGGAGAGTGCTTTAGACCACTCGGCCACTCAGGGCCCCAGTAGTACTAGTAGAAATAGTAGTAATAGTAGTAGTAGTAATAGTAATAGAAGTAGCAGTAGTAGTGGTAGTAGTCAATAGTAGTAGTAATAGTAATACTAATAGTAGTATTAGTAATAGTAGTAGTGGTAGTAATAGTAGTAGCAGTAGTAGTAATAGTAGTAGTGGTAGTAATAGTAGTAGTAGTTAGTAGTAGTAGTAGTAATAGTAGTGCTGCCACACTGCAGACACTAATGCCACAATGAGTTGTGTGTGCATGTGATTTAGATTTTTAACGTAGCTTTAATAATTTTTCAGTCATATCGCTATGATGTCTGCAGTGTGGCAGTTTATAGCGATGTTAGCACTGGGGCATGATGCCACAAATATTTAGCATCATGTCCCACCCAGTCACATTATATGGACACCAGGCCAATCAGTTCTAAAACTAACCTCTTAATGCTGCATTTTTATAAATCTTTGGTATGAATCAGCCAGGGTTTGAACCCACAACCTCCTGCACCTGAGGTAGACACTCTAACTACTTAGACCACCAAAGCAGTCGCCACCAGAAGTTACCAAATGATTTTAATTGGAATGTCTTTTGTAATGCCACAAGGAGTTACCAAATGCTTTGATTTTACATCATTGGGATGTCTTTTGTAATGCCACAGCGAGTTACAGTATGCTTGATTTTACATCATAGGAATGTCTTTTGTAATGCTACAGCGAGTTACAGTATGCTTGATTTTACATCATAGGAATGTCTTTTGTAATGCCACAGCAAGTTACAGTATGCTTGATTTTACATCATAGGAATGTCTTTTGTAATGCCACAGCGAGTTACAGTATGCTTGATTTTACATCATAGGAATGTCTTTTGTAATGCCACAGCGAGTTACAGTATGCTTGATTTTACATCATAGGAATGTTTTTTGTAATGCTACAGTGAGTTACAGTATGCTTGATTTTACATCATAGGAATGTCTTTTGTAATGCCACAGCGAGTTACAGTATGCTTGAATTACATCACAGGAATGTCTTTTGTAATGCCACAAGGAGTTACCAAATGATTTGATTTTACATCATTGGAATGTCTTTTGTAATGCCACAAGGAGTTACCAAATGATTTGATTTTACATCATTGGGATGTCTTTTGTAATGCCACAGCGAGTTACAGTATGCTTGATTTTACATCATAGGAATGTCTTTTGTAATGCTACAAGGACTGACTGAAAGCCCATTACTTCAATGTGTCTGTTAATGTCTAGGCTCTTGATAAACATGTGCCAAAACCAGAGAGAACAGTGTGCTATAAACAGAACACATGTTACCTAAATGACTCTATGCAAATAGGTCTGCCTGTAAAACTTACAGAAATACAGCATATGTTACATTCAACATAAATTTGAACCATTTTACATTTTTTTGTACATATTTGGTACCTACTGACGGGTTTAAGAGCAAAATCTGATCCCTCTGGCTGTATAATAATTTTTCAGAAAAGAATTATTTTATATGCTTTAGAATCCTGTGAGAAATCATTCTCCATCAAGTTAGTGAAGCTGTGTGAACAACCACAGCCAACCTTTCTCAACCTCTAAATCTACCGGTTAGTGGTCTATACCTGAATCACTTAATCACATGAATTTCACAAATATATCACAATCAGTGTTGCCTACAGCGATATTGGAGCCTATATCTGACTTACTGAAGCCTACATTTATAGTCTATATCTGACTTACTGAAGCCAGTATATATATAGCCTATATCTGACTTACTGAAGTCTATATCTGACTTACTGAAGCCTATATCTATATCTATATATATATATATAGAATATATGTATAGTATGTATGCTGTATAAATGATATACCACGAGATGTATAAATTTTTCATTAAAAGGAAACGAAGCTTGGTGAGTTTCCTTTTAATGAAAAATTTATACAACGAGTGGTATATCATTGATACAGCCTACATACTGTAGATATATTTTATTTATATCACATACGAATACATATATTTGCCCTTTGAACGGAGTTCAGATTTACTACAAGCAGCTGTGTATTGACCTAGTGAATGAACTCCTCACATCCCCGAGTGGGTCCGCTACAAAATGTAGTTCTATTCATTTAGTGGCTATTTACAATCACCTCTGCATATTGATAAGTTGATTGTTTTCTTTTCTTGGTTTCTATTTTTCTCCACATTGATTATATCAATATAATACACACTTATGATTTAAACATGAAAGATGGTTTTAATGATAAAAGTACAGTAGAGCACTATTTACACTGGGATAGCTACGTCATTCACATGAGCGCCATTCACATACCGGCGCATGGAAATTAATGTGGAATAGAAACTAAGCCAACTGACGAACCAACAAAAGGTAATTAAAATATTTTAATATATTTACAGTTGATCTAAGTCATTATTCTGCTTTAGCAACAGTACAACCGACC
>JAECUM010038484.1:0-23997 GCA_016617855.1 Megalonaias nervosa
TGGATGCGTTTCATTGGCTACATGGGTACTTTGCAACTAAATAATTTAATATCACCGTTGTTTAATAACCATGAAATATTCACAATATTAAAGGAAAGATAATGATCAAACTGGATAGTTTACAACTGGTTAAACATACATCCGTCTCCCTCTCAGTGTTTACAAACATTGTCAGTCATAAAAATATACATTACTTGTCCAAATCATGGTCTCTCTCTCTCTCTCTCTCTCTCTCTCTCTCTCTCTCTCTCTCTCTCTCTCTCTCTCTCTCTCTCTCTCTCTCTCTCTCTCTCTCTGTGCAATGCATTTTGTTTCCTTATTTTGTAATATTCGTAGGCAGCTTCCATGTATAATGTTCAGTAGGGGCTTCAAATCATGATTTTTTTTCCAAGCTCTTAAAGGATCACCATTCTCAAAATTTTACTGATCCAACCTAAAATTCACTGATCGTGTGGGAATCAAACATAAGACAATTCAGTTTTAATTCAACAATTAGTATTCATGAATATCAACTCAAAAAAATGAAAAACTGTATTTCAGAAACAGGACGGATAAGCAAAGGAGTATCATCATCATTAGCTTTATTCCATAGACACTTTATAAACGATGTACACATCAACAGGATAAAACCTGGATTATATTTTAGTGGAGGCACTAATATCATCTTCTTGAATGAAATGTGTATTTATAAGGTAATTGAACTATAAATTAATCTTGCAAAAAAAGGTGCGGATAAGGTCAAACAATGGATTTAATAGAATAATGCTCACGGGGTCAAATCACTTACAAAAGGGAATCATATCATTCCTAACTGGAACTAATCAGAACATGTAACGTAGATGAGTAAACAGACACGAATCAAAATATGACTAGGAAAATGGATCTATCACAATGGCTGATCAACGGTTGTAATTTAAACACAAATATTAACGATATTACTTATGTCACCGAGGGTATCAACACATAACATATAGGATTTACACAACTATGAATAATGTATGATTCTGTCACAATAAATTTGCCGAAGGATGCCTCAAGAGCCCCCTTCTTTGCTGCAGACCTGTTGGTCCGGAAGCACTGCGAAAACACTAGTACCGTCTTCCGTGCAAACGCCACCAGCGACAGCAGTGTACAGGTTACACGAAACCCCACAAAGTTCTTCGACTCATCATCCAAAATCAGCTTTATAGCTGAAGATTGTTCCCGTAAAGTGAACAGATTCATTAGTGTCAATATACGGGTTTTGCCTTCTTTTGTCCCCTTTGGAGCAATTCCAACCGTCCTCGCCTCTGTCCCCTTAACAATTTGTACCACACACTAGCGTTGTCTGTTGTATACTTTTAACTTTGTGAGCGAGGGTGTTTGCAACCTGCACACACGTGATCCAATCATTCCGGGTGTTATGAATCTAAGCTCTTAAAATAAGTAACAGAAAAGAGCGAAAAGCAACAAGCTTTGTAAAATGCAACAAGTAATTTATTTCCCTATAATACAAAGTGAAAATGAAAACAACAGCTTACTTTATTGCGAATTAAATCCAAAAATAATCTTAGAATTACAGACATATGTAGTAATAATTTAAAGTCCTGAATAAAATTTAGTAGAAATCCAAATGAAATCCAAAGTTGAGGGTGTTGATGTGTCTGGTGTAACCTGTATAATGCTGATGTGTCAACAGTCTTTTGTTCAATCACAGCAAAATAATTTCATAGTTGAAGTCACTATTTATTCCAGTGAATGTCTCGGTCCAAGAATGTTATCGGTGCACTGTTTGTACTTCCAGAGAAAATAATCACTTGAATTTAGTAATTTCAATTAAAAACTTCTAGCCCAAAAATGAATTACTGGACACAACATGTAATACAACTTGTCTGTGCTAGATCTTAAGGAACGAATGCAAAATTCTCTCAATAACAAGATCATATAATCTTCTGCCCGACCTCTGTCACATTTAACATTTGCTAAAAACAAAACATTACCTAATGGAAAATAACCTTCTAAAATGATCCTAATTTTAATAAAATAATATTTTAGTTATTATTAGAAACCTATTACTAAAATTGCAATATAGCCCCTGGACTATGTCAGGTAAAACAGATGTTTTGAATGGGCAAGTCTGTCAGAGCTATATCCGGTTTTTGATAATCAAGACGTGCCCTCAACTTTGGTGACATCGAGTTTCCAGTGCAGGTTACTAAAGCCACACTGAAGAAATTTGAAACACTTAACCAGGGTCTCGCTGTTAACGTACTCACGTATCATAAACTTTTTCATTAGCTGGCACTATCTCCCCATGGTCAAAATAAACGAATTCAGATTGATATTTGTTGCTGAGTGAAATGAAAAAGGCAGAAACGATATCGCACTACGTCTGGATAAAGGATCTGGCTTGGTGACTTAACCGACACAGTAAGAACAAGGGAACAAAATATCCATGCAGATGTTGCATGTAATGTATCTAAGACACAATAACTGCTCACCAGTCATGATGTTTACTGCAGTGGTGTTAGTGGAGAAACACAGCTAACAATTATGCCAGAGCCTGGTAAAACCATTCATATTTACAGCATTACAACGAAAGATAAAAGTCCCGTATATCATCTACGCGGATTCTATGTCTGCATGTTTCAGCGGAAAACTCTGGTACTAAAGATACAGATGCTCCTGATTTCAATCGAATTGTGAAACAACCATGTGGGTTTTGTTATGTAGTGGTAAAATGTGATAAAACAGAACAGCCAGTTCTAGATCTTGCCCAGAATGCTCTAAGTACAGTTGAAGTGTTTCTGAGATCGATCGAAGTTAGGGCAAAAAGGATCCAGTAGCAGCTCTATTTACCCACACGCATAATTATGACTGGTGTAACATTCGTAAAATCCCCACTGCTTCTCGTTGCTGGATTTGTGAAAAACCTTTCACTGACAAAGAGAAAAGTCCTTCCACCAATAAGCAGAAAAGCCTATCCAACGATGAACCTAAAAGTTCAGGATCCAAAGTTCATGATCACTGTCACATCACCGGTGCGTACGGAGGTGCTGCACACAGCGCACGTAATTTGTATTTAAGAATTTACCCTAACAAAACCAAAATCCCTATAGTGCTTCTTAACCTGCATATGACCACGCAATAATGCAAGCAATAGCCACGGCGTCAGACTCACCGATAATCGAGATCCCAAACAGCATGGACAAACTACATGTCGGTTCGGCTGGGACAATTGCAGTGTATCGTTGCAATACAATTTTGAATTGCCCCTTGGACAAGTTAGCTAACAATCTGATGGCGGAATATTTCAAAATCACTCGTAGGCACCATCAAATCAATTCAGACCTGATGACGATAGAAGGTGTGTATCCATACCAGTACACGAATGACTGGAACAAATTTGCTCAAACTCATTTGTCAAAGATCGAAGCGTTTTATTAATCGTTGTCATGTGAAGGTATATTAGAAAATGATTACGAACATGCAAAGAAAGTCTGATAGCAATCGAGTGCAAAATGCTTGATGACTATCACGATCGGTACCTACGCACCGATGTGTTCTTGCTCACTGATGTGTTTGAGAATTTTCGTTATGCTCTCATGCATGTGTACAAGCTCAATCCTGTACAATGGTTTCTATCACCCGCTATGGGCTGGGATGCATTGTTTTTCAAAACCAAAATCAAACTGGAATTCACACTGACATTGACGAGAATTTGTTTATCGTCCGAGCACTTCCTGGCGGTATATCCATATCATGTCACGGATACGCTGGTGTGAACAACCCAAACGTGGATGGATATGACTCCACTGACCCCAACAGATACAGAATGTATATAGATGCGAATGTTTGGGCCATGATGCAACCCTTCCGGTTAGTGGATTTCAGTGGATCGATCCTGCGCAAATTGATCTACAAAACACGTGCACTATCACAACATCAACAGTGACCAAGGATACTTCTTTGAAGTTGATGTGGAATATCCCAAGCATTTACAAGATGCATACAACGATTATTCGTTTGGGACAGAAGCGTTGTCGGTACCTGGTACATAGTTGCCCTCTTATCAGTGCATAATCGTCGCTGAATCAGGACAGTAATTCACTGAATGCACCAAACTGGTACCAAGTATTCGGAACAAACACAATTATGCACTTGTGAAATATGCGTATAACCAAAATTCATGGGGTGCATGCATTTAGTAAGAAAGATTGGATGACCCAGTACATTCAGCTGAATACTGACCAACGCACGAAGGCCACAAATGATTTTGAGAAGCATTTTTCAAACGAATGAACATCGATCTTGTCCGTGATAGCTAGGAAGACAAACCTCGAAATCTCAGCCTTTAAATCCAGATAAATATTTGATGGTGGACTTATTGCAGTTCACATCTGAAAAATCAAAACTCATAATGACAAAATCAATCTGTGTGGGTTCTTCCGTGTTGAAGTTGATTGTATACGAATTTTATTATGACAAGATCGTGGGACTGCGACTCAAAATGTACTCGATTGTGGTTGGGCCCAAGAACATTAAAAAGGCCAAAGGTGATTGTGCAAAGAAATCTCAAACACGAAGTGTACCTTTAATGTCTTCGAGAATCGATCAATGAGGACATTCGACGACGAATTTGAGTGTTGACTGGCAAAGACTCTAAAATTTATATACGTGTCCTCCAGCCCACATTCAGTTCCCTCATCGCAATAGAATCACAAACATTTGTGGCTGACATTGCACGGTCGTCAGTAAGGTCAGCCTTAGGTTGGCCTGGCCACATTCCAGATGAGAAACGATTTTACGTGTGGGATATCATATCGCGCCTGATATCGCGAATATTACTTCAACAACGCAAGTCAGTGTAAAGTATGACTTAATCAGTGTACGCCATGAAACAGTTTCTGAAACGGGCGTAAGCGTACATTATTCTGTTATATTTTGGTTTTCAACAACAGTGAAAACAGGTGACATGATATCGATTACGCCTGCAGTACCTGTGCATTTTCTACGCCATAATAATAGGATGACCCATATTCGTTTTTCTCTTGTGGATGAAGACGAGTACGTGGTTGATCTGAGCAAAGAAACATCGAGGAAGCAACTGTGCATTAGAGATCGACCTGACATTAAAAAATCAGAACGATGACAGTCGAGCCTGGACATGTGAAACCCGTTAGTGTAGTTAATGCTAGAAAACCCGTTTACATGACATATTACGGAACTGGGCTTGATGATGTTATTCGTAGATTATTTTCGCTTGCACCAAAAGCACACACAGCCTATAATCGCGCGCTGTACCCATCGCTAAGAAACTTACAGTGCGAGTTGTAGATAATATTAAAAGTGCCTCTGTTGATCGAATAAAACAACTTAGCTTGCAAGCAGTTCAGTCGCTTCGAGCTCGAATACGTCGATTAGTAACACGAGCATCATGAAAGACGGTTACAGTTACATTACCTTCGACAGAATCAATGTCGTCTGCAGTTAGCAAAACCAATAACGAGGCCGCTCAGCAGCGATTGCCAGATTGAGCAATTGAAAATTTGGCAACGGGGAGTGGATTGGATGGTAAGTTTTATTAAAGAAAATCAATAATGTATAGTTTTTGCAATGGCACAGTTCAAAGATGTATTTGATCCAGCACTGGACATGGGAGTGCCTGTGTTAGTGGATCGACGCAAGAGAGATTTGCAGTATTATTCATACCCAGCTAAAGAGCTAGAGAACCCAATCAATTAAAGATAGAAATGCAAATACAAGACACATCTAAGTGTTTCCTTCCATTTGAGGCATTTTGGAAGTAGAGAGAAAAATGGCACGCGTGAACAATTACAATTATAATGCAAATACCCTAGTAGGATTTGTAAACAACGGTATCATGGCGTTGTTCAACAGTGCACGTTACTCCATCAATGGAAAGGAAATCGAATCAATTTTAGACAAAGTTGATGTAGCCACAACAATTCTCGAACTTGCAAGATACAGCGATGATTACACGAGAACAGCTGGCACAACGATGTAGTTTGTGAAAGATGTTACTCATCATGCAGATCATAGACCAAATATAATAAGACGGCCTTAAAATAATGCAAACAGTGCTGACGTAGATGGAGGAAATTTAAAGTTTCCGAACCCGAATTTAAATCTTGGATATGCACAGCGTCGATCGCAACTCATTGGTGCTTCATTTAGATTTTCGTGTGCAATTCCCCTCAGTCACATTTTTGGGGGTTTGTGGAGATGGTCGCAAGGTGATATCTATAGCTAAACACACAGTTTCATTTCTTTTAGGAACAACAACTCCGACGATGCAATTTGGCTTAATGCCGGTGCTGTTTTTGTCACAGTTGAATTAGAAACATCAACATTGTCAATGCCTATATTATCTCCTTCTCATTACATTATGTGTAATATTATACAAAATATCTATTAACATTTGTGGACGTTACTCACCTCGGCGACACGATGCTGATGTTACCCAATCAAGTGCGTCGTTGCTGAAGTTCAGTCTGCCAGGTTTGTCTTTTGCTGCTAGCCGAGTCAATGTTGGCTTAACTTAACTGATGAATCCAGACTGATGATGCCCCTCTCATGTGTTGGCACCATCGATGCAAGTTCATCTCTGAGCTAATTTGTCACCAAAGTGGATTTGTCTGAGCTTACTAGTCGTGTTGTAGTCGGTGTCGATCCAGGAGAGCTTGTGATTTTCGAAGATCAAAATGAAAAACTTAAAACGACTGATGTCAACATTCAAGATAGTATTGCCAAGCTCAAAGGCCACTTTGTGGTAAAGAACTTAGTTGAGTTTACCAATGACAGTGGTATCAGAGACAGCTGCGTGTCAGCTGCGTTCATCAAATACTATGATGATATTGGCCATGGTGGAATACAGCAATACGTGGATAAGCAAAACGCTAAGGTGCCTGCGCCACCACGCATAGTAACTTCGTGTTGCGTAATTGCAGGAATATTATTCAAAGAATTATAGGAACAAACTGGCGTGAGAATTTTATCAAATGGTCGACTTATGTTAGAATTTCTTAGCAAATATGGCTTACACAGACCTAAAGGTCACATCTTAAATGTGCGCGAATCAGGAACATACTTGTCTATCCTAACGGGAACTAAAGGCACGTAGGCTGTAATGGGAATGGTGATAAATGATAAGGGGTATTATAATGCTGATTGTGTACCAGAAATATCACGAATACCAGGCCGGACAGTGATATTTTAAATGTTTGCACAGTTGCATTATCAGTATCATTAATTGCTGGAGATGAAATTTAGTTTGAAGAGCTCAGCGTTTATCCGGACGGACTGTTAACCGTTTTGTTGGTTTGTGTTTAAGGATTAGATTTGATTATTACTATATACGTAATGGGGTTTGAAGATGAAGTTGTATAATTGACCGACGGGTGTTGAATCAACTGGCAGAGGTTGTTAACATCAATAAAAAATTTGTTAAACCTGTCGATGAATATCTGCGTCGTATGAACTATCATATAATTTTGATAAGGGCCAAGTAGAAATTGCTGCTTTGAATCACCCTTATGTACCACAACCAACTCTAGGTCTGCCTGGAATTATCGCACGTGCACGTGAAAACGCTCAAGCATTAACTGCAGCAGCAGATGCACAGCCTCTCCGAGATTGTTTTTACAACGTCGAGGTGGCATTCACCAATTTATCTAACCCAGTTACAATCCCTGTTTACGTTAGGCCAAAATTGACTCGATTAAGAGCAAATGACAAACCTGGCTGACTGAACATCAACAGGGACGCACTTGTTTGGGTAACAGTTATTGGGCAAAGACGACTGTTAGATGTAAAACGTTCTGGCGTAATCAGCGTGTTTTCAGGTGAAAAAAGTGCTAAACAAGTATATGGCACTATCGCAGGAAATTTAAAATTCCTGAAGCAGAGGGTTTTTATAGCTATATACATTTGTTCCAGTAAAATTGGTAGTTTATTTTAAGTTAGTGTGCATATTCCGCCTGCGCATGATATTGAGTCCAGACAAGGTGTGCCTGTCGTGCAATCAAAATACACGATTGTATTATTAAAAGAAGAACTATGACGAACCCTCAGTCTAACTGTCGTGAAAAGAAAAAAAATAATTGAAGCGGAACAAGTTGCGTAATGAAATTACCACGAGAACCGGGCTGATAGTAAAATACAAACGGGCGTGTCTCTTAATCGATGATATTTGCGGTCTTGCTGGGGCAGCAACTGTTGGTCTTGGTGTGAATGGAATCACAGACACGTCATCTATTATAGGTGCACAAATGGGTATTATTGTCGGACCTATATCGATAATAACCGATGTCTATGGTGGTGCTAAGAAAATAATTTCCATGTGACTACATTCACGAATGGCCCCAAAGTGGTACAAAAAGGACAAATTCTGTACTTTGACACTACTGCTTAATACCGAACATCATTGTATTGTATTAATACAGTTAGACCTGACTCTATCAATACCCAGGTTAGGGTGAAATCCACGGCCAGAGAGCCTAAAGTAATCGGTCTTCCAACTGCAAGTACTTTGCTCGTCCAGCATTAGGTGGACCAACCTCGGTAATTGGAAATTAAATAAATACGTAAATAAACCATCCTTTGGTAGCGCTGTGCGTGGTAACGGAACAGGAGTACAATTTCATTCACACATAAACCATTGACATTAAGTATACACAGTTACTTGTCATGAAGAATCGTGCACAATTTCGTATTTCTCTGTGCAGAAAGTTCACAACATCTCAGTTTGTTCTGAGTCATACTTCATCCATTCTTTTTCATTTTCCTAGTATTTCAAGTACTTTCTTTCTCTCTATTCTTGGTCATATATACGGTGGCGCTCACTCTTGTCATCATTTAACTTCAGACGTTTCAGTGGCTTCTGCGCTCGTTGCTTATACTTTCACAGCTTTTCTATTGTCACAGCACAATACATTAAATGTTTATCACAACGACATATAATGATATATTAAAATAAGTTCTTCGGTATAATTTTGGATTACTGATTGAGTGAGCCAACGCGAACTTTTCCGATTGTCAATACTAAACTCACACCCTGAATATTGTGTTATTATCCGTGTTGAAATCAATATTTAGGGCCATTACGCCACTCTAGTTCTATGTGTGCGAAGATTATTTTAAGAATATCCTCCAGAATTTACTTGATGTGCGGAATAACATTGATCAATTGCTAGGTATTCATTCAGCACAGTAAACAGACCAATTAAACATGAAAGGGAATGACGTGTCACGTTTGATTTAGAACATCTTACACTAGAGGAATTGTATTTTATGATAGCGACCAGCGAAAATTGTTCACTTCTCCGGCGGATTGGTGATGGCTGGGTTTTTAGTGATCCTACGGTAAAGTAACTGGCCTTGGCTTAGCGGATTACCGTTCTGTTAGAGCCCTAACTGTACAACTTTCTTTAGTGATAAGGCATTTCCTAAGTTGTGAGAAATTCTATCTCAATCCCATTTTAAGCCTTAGTGGAATAAAATATAAAAAAGTGTTTTTACATTTTTCATACTCTTTTATTACAAGTTTGCTACTTTTAAGGGTACGAACCTATTGCGGCATACATAATTTTGTAAACAGAGGATAAAATATTTATGTCACTAAATCTCAGAATATTTACACATATTTGATATGATTTATATTGTGTTTAGTGTAGGAACTTATTAAGTGTTCAGAAATATTTTGGAAAATATAAATATTGAAAGAAATGATATGTCCTTTATTCGTAGTGCTGTATAAGCATAAATGTTTGCATTCAAAGAACGAAAACTAGTTTAATTATAAATGCAATATTCCATAATAATACAGTTTTTATAAGTATTATTGGAAGGAAAAATTTTCGTGCAAAGTAAATTTTCCTTTGAAATGTTCGCATTTGTGTCTTTAAATAGCCACCTAATGCTAATTCAGCTATTTGGGACGTCTTTCAATGGATTCCATTGAAAATTCTGCGATTGCCGATGCTAACTGAGTTTCACTCTTGCATAATTGGCTACACACACACCAGATTATTTTCACATTTACGATATGATTTGTATCGTGTTTGCTAAATTTTGGCTCAGCAGTAGTAAAGTTTCAGCACCAGTATCATTTGACATTAGCACTAACCTCTGACTCTCTACACATTAATCCCTGACCTTTATCCTAGGCCACTAACCCACCTATTTTCATAACATGTACGGAAGAGCATTTGTGGCTCAGCAGTAGGAAACTGAACTTCTGGTTCATTTGAAATTTTACCTTTGTTTATCTCTAATTTCTAACCTTCACTAAAGATCCCTGGTCCTCAAAAATTTTCATAAAAACTTGAAAGACTGTTCTGGCTCGGTAGAAAAAATCCGGACTACTGGCTAGTTGACATTTGACCTTTACATACTAAATTCTGAAATTCGTTCTGGTCTACTTGTCTGCAAAGTGTTATTAAAAGTCTAGGTCATTGCTCCCTTATGGTAAGGTAACTTCTCTCTCAGTGAAAGTAAGATACATTCGGAGAAAACCCTGACTCACCATCCCCTACCACCAACTCACCAAAAAAATAAATGCTTGCTATATACAGCAAAACCCTGGTTCAATGGTCTTTAAATTGTCTTGAAAGATAATTTTGCTTCAGTCGTCATCAATTGATTATGAACGCAACTTTTGGTTAAGTGGTCGTCACATTTTATTATGCGTAACCTGGCTCAGGATTCGTCAAAGTAGTCTTATAATAAGGCCAACCACATTAGAAGATATGCGATAAAAAGTCAGTGCCAATCCTCGCAATCGCCCTGCCACCCCCACCCCCCACCCCTTTTAGTTAACTACATAATTAAGAATATATATATATATATATATATATATATATGTACCTACCTGAATTATGGGGTCCAGATTTAGAAAGAATCAACTTATGTTACCCTTGTCATACAACCCAGTTGAACATATTCGCTCTTACGATAGAACTTATGAATGATAAATAGCATGATATGATCAACTGAACATCAGCCACTACACATTTGTGTTAATATTTAGGGTTTACGGTTTGACAATGATGATTCAGTGAATAGATAAGGACCATTGTGTGATATTAAATTCTGGCCAAGTCAATTAAACTGGGCAGTATGGATGGTACCATCGCGATATGGGATATCTTGGTGTTATTTATGTGATATCTGTATATCAAAGTTAATAACATAAATATATTGGTTTCATTCATACTTTCAGCTAATAAAACTGTTGTTTGAATGTTCTGTACCATTACGATATGATCAGGCATTTAATCCAACAAACAAAAGTATACATCAAACTATATTTGAATTAAGTTGTAATAACTTTAATATCCCACAACAATCACGATTTGAGATATATTAGTGACCAAATGCGTATCCTATTGACAATAGTTCTATAGAACACAAACGACTACACTCATGCAGTTTTACTTGTTTGTAAACAGCTTTAGGATCACGGAGGTTTAGCATTCGAATACTGGATAAATAAATATCAGTTGAAGACATTATTTAAATAGACTCACCCAAGAAAGCAACAGGATGGACTTATGAATTTCTTCTACATAGCAAAGGACAATCAAATAGAGGAATAGTGCATCTAAATTAGAATATTGGACCATACGTAATTTATATTTTAGGTGCTCAAGTAAATTATTATCTAATCTATTGTATATTGTTCAATTAAAACTAAACTCCAAGATTCATTACAAAAGAAAGAAAAAAATAAAATCAGATAAATTGTTAGCGTAGGCGTTAGCAAAGTAGGGGGCTGAGTCTACTGAAAGGTTGGCTACGTTAGCTAAACTTATGAAAAGAGCTCTTAAATGGGCAACAAACCATTAGTTTATAAAATCAATGGAGCTTAAAGCCCCATAAACATATCGTTTAAAATGCAATTTAAAATATATAGTATGGCACAACCATTACTGAAATTACCAGAAACATCTTATTCCCGTACCTCTAAAACACCGTTATATATGCGTTAATTAAAAATTTCATTGCAATTAAAACATTTGATTATATTATCCGAAAGGCTATACAAGACATGAAATATAGCACAAACTGTACTGATCATACCATTTCTTGGCCTCTTGCTAGCTTCAGTCTAGATTCAAATGCTGGAGTCATACTTTTGCTATTGTGATAGATCGAAGAAATTCATGTAAAAAGGGAGGAGGGATGAAGTGGATTTTGTTAAATATTAAAAAGGTATAAAGTTTGACATATTTTTCATACATAAATTTCGAATATAACTAAAATATTTGAGTTATGAACCCTTAACCACATGCTTCTTATGTGTATCATATGAAAACATGGCAGCTGACTGCGATGTTGCGAATGAAATTCAGGCAGTATCCAACTGTTGGAAGCATTTCGAATGAAAATCAACTAATATCCTTTTTCAGTGATTTTCTAACTTGTGTTAATGTGTCATGTTCGTGGACTCCTTTATTGGACAGCTTATTAAAACTTTTTTTTTTTTCAGGAGAGCATTTTTTCTGAGTTTCAGTGTTATGTAATATCCCTAGTCCACTAATTATTTTGTTGTTGGTTGAGTTAGTATGATTGTTTTCTATTTACCAGCCCTCTCTGATAAATACCTTGCCTGGGTGTTGGCATCCCACTAAAGTTCATCGGTCTATTAAATAAATAATGTAGCTAGGAGGTTCTAGACTTCATTTGTCAGTACTTCCCATTTGATTAACAATCTGTCTGACGTCAGCACAATGTCTCTAACAGGGTGTGAGCTATTGTGTAAGCTGAATCATTCCCTATACTTACCGTGTTTAGATGACCACGTAAGCAACAATTAACATGTACTCAGCAAAAATTCGTCTATACAAGGTATTGACCAATTAAATGCGATTGACTAATTTGGGGTGGCGGTAGGTTCTCCGATTTTCATTCTAGCCGGGATATTTTGTATTGATTTTGTTTCTCAAGAAAACAAGTTAATTTTCTATTTCTTTTTTCAAGTAAGCAATTAAATGGACATAACAAGGTTTATTTCGGTTAGTGTTGTTTTTTTCTGGCTATAAACTAGAGCAATAATATTTGAAAGCTATTTTAGGGCTGGAAATTGAAAAGCAAACAATAAGAAATCTCCTTTGAAAATGAAATGCTTGATCCTTCCTGTAATTAGGATATGCTGTGGTATTATCACGATATGTCCAGAAACACGTGGAATATCGAGGTACCAAATGTTTCATAGTACCCAATTATGATAATAATTCTAACGAGGTTTGTTCAATTAAACACAAAAGTATCTGACCTCCTGGTGTAGAAAATAAAATAGGTTAACTACTTAACAAGCTAGCAAGTAAGTGCTATATCTTTACACAACTCTGAACAAATCTATAAAGTTTAAACAAAAACATAGATCAGCATGGCCAAGAGAAAACAATGAAAAGAGAAACATGACGTTAAGAAAGATATAATGAATCATAGAAAGTATTCCAAATCTATGCTGAAAAAACTTGCACAGAAGTGACTAATATAACTGAACGAATTCCAAATCCTTGCTTTATAATATTTAATACTACATATAAATTGTTCAGTATTTAGTATTGGAAATTTCATATGGACATGTGAGGTTGACCGTAAAGCATATATTGTTTGTTGTTTCTAATGGACTCTTGGGACAGTTTGCCCATATCATCAAACAATGGTAACTAGAGGTATTTCTTAATTTACTTGGCAAAATCATTTTATTTGTCTCATATATACAGCTAGTCAGTAAGTTTATCCCATTTAAAATTACTTTTTTAAGATGACCATTCAAAGATTTTAGTCTTTGTGACAACCTGGTTGTAATCTGTAAAAGTCTGAGAATGGATTACATTATGTCGAGATGAAAGAAATACGTTTTATCATTAAGAGAGATAGTGTTAGTAGGGATGTGTGAGTGCGTGCATTATTTGTTATATATCAGTAAATGTAATATTAATCGTGCAGTTTTCGTCGTTTGTCTTTCTTCTCTTGAGTGAATATAGCCTGTCCCAAATATTCATCCTACCCTATCTTATTGTAAATCATATTTATTTGAGAAACTTTGTAGAATGCAATTACAAACATATAATTTGGGAGATTCAGAAGAATGCCATGTTTCCCCAACAAGCAAGAAAATGTAACGTCAAAGATCTCGATGCCGGTATCAGAGGTGTTACAGAAAATATGCATACACTTGCATACATAGCATAACGATGAATAATAACTAATTAATTGCGATTCAAATGGCTGTGAGTTCAGTCAATAATTAAATTTGTTACTGATCATGTTATAATTGTGCACACATATGTAAATCACAACCGGTTTTTTTTTTTCCGGGAATATGGACTTGGTTATAAATATGAACTTAACTGAGTGTGCTGCAGACATAAACAGCATATAGAGACAGTGTCCTTGAGAAACATTCTAAACATTATAGATAGATAAATAAATGGTAATATGAGTCAGTGAGAAACACCGAATTTATAAAACCTTCTTGGGCAACATTTTCTCATGTTATACGGTCATTATAACTGGCATCAAATTCAAGTCTATATCAGAAATGCCTATTAAAATAAATGAAATATGTAACAAACATATTCATACTTTCTGCTTCTGTCTGTTGTCAAGTCTGGATGCATATACGACATATACGTATTACATAGAAAGTATTTAAGTTAACATTGACGATTGTTCTTCGTAAGATGAAGCAGCAGGTGATTTATGCGATTCAGAGAGTTGTGTAAGTGAGGTCACAGATTAAGTATTCGACTAAATGCTTACAATGATTCGATGATATATCAATAAAGAACTTGTTTTTCATGACAATTCCAAAATTCTTTGTATTTCACCATTTTGGTTAAAAGCAAATTTCGGCACATATCTGGTGATGCATGAGCATAGTTTATTTATTACTAACAATGGTACAAAAACCTGTTACAACTTCTAGTTTTCCTGTGCAGATATGACCACTAATGTTCAACTATTCTTTGTAAGTTTTGTTGGTCTGCCTATGACCTGAGTGCACTTAATAGACTTCAAACAATCCAACCACTTCTGAGGAGGTTTGTATAAAGACACCTTCATTAAAATTACCATTGTTATTGTTTCATAATCATGAAATGTTTTCAAAATGCTACAATAAATTTGGTTCATCATTGACTGTCTTATCGTCATTGTATGCTTACAGTTCTTAGCCGAGTATAATTTTACAAATGTGTGCAGTAACTTCATTAAAGTGCATTATAAAATTAAAGTGTTTGATTTTATTTATACGAAGGTAGTATAATGTACCTTATAAGTGATGCTGCAAAACAAATATGCTCTTTAGATAATTTGGAAGCATAGCAAGCTCTGGCATATTTCTTGTGTAGTGTGCACCTCCTTATTTTCTACCACACCCCCTCTTTTGGGATTGTTCTTTTAAAAGATTTGAAAGTGCCTTCCCTTGTGACAAATACGAACCTTATTCGCAAGACCATATCATCTTTTGCTTTTGCATTGGAAAGATTTGAGAGGTTTCATGAGCTCATTAAGAAGTTTGGGAAGAGTCTTCCTCGTCCTTCATCGTATTCATAGGTATCGTTTGTACCGACCTAAACGTATACTTTTCGCACATAATTGTACTGTGTTTGTCCTACAAGATAAATTAGGCTAATATTTATAAGCAATATTGCATTGACCCTACTGACGTCATCCAATCTGTGGCCTTCATAAAAGTGGATACATTGCTATATGTGATTGAACTTCTTTGATCTGGCTGATGTCAAGAAAATCTCGCTGGAAAAGTCGTACAACTTTTGATTTGTCCTTGCGCAATACTCGTGAGTATTGTGTATGAAAATGTGACTTACAGAATCCATGTTGGTGTTTGTATCGCGACAAGAAATTCCCAATCAATATCTTACGGTATTTTCTCCCCACGAGGCTCCAACATAGATTAATTTTTGCACGCAATTTGTCCATTCAAATTAAAACAACCCTGCAATTTTACAATATAGTTAGCCCATTTAACTAGCACAGCGCTTACCATATACTGTACTTCCATCAATTTTTGTATATAGATCATCCTGTCTCGTACTGTGTAATGAAAATCTAAACAATGAACTCAGTAGAAACTAGCTATATCTGTCGCTCATAGAAAAGAAAAGAAAATCAAGAAAAAAAGAAAACAGTTATAATTCTTACGTGTTGTAAGTATTGCAACATGAGAGTCCCGAGCCACGTGCTATTGTTTGTAAATATTACTCATTAATACGATTATCTTAATGAGGGTAGGTACAATTATTGTCTCACATTTTCATAAAAGTCATCCGGTCTTATTCTGTTTTATGACAATCTATATAATGATTTTAGCAAAAGTCTACCTAAAACAGAAAGTAAGAAAAAAGAATATATATATATATATATTCGATCTTTCTTCGTCATATCTGGATTTTTTCAAGCTATGCACATAACCAAACCATATTATTATTTTTCTCATGTCAGATTTGCCACAAGCAGAAGCAGGTTTTGGTTGTAATGGACTTTTCAGTCACGATTCATATCAGTGTAATAAGCATTGCAGAAGCAACGGATTTACGGGCGGTTACTGCAACGGATGGTGGTACTGGTACCGGTGTGATTGCTATAAATAATGGGCTAATAGCAATGTAAGTAATGCTTTACCACTGTAAAAATGTTTTCTCTGAAGATTTATCCAACATAATCGTTCATTCAGATTAAGTTGCCAATCCAACCATTTCTTCTTCTCTTTCAATGGAAAAGCGATTTTCATTTAGTCATTGATGCGGTATTTTGTTTACTCATATTCAAAAGAGAGGCGAAATTTTATTCAAGACAGTCGTTGGTGAAAATATAGCGTTGTGGCCCTTCGCCGAATGCTCGTAACGATGCTTTATGTGGAGATCACATTTAATCAGAACTGTTGAGTTTTATAACCTAGGGTGTACTAGCAAGTAGTTCAGGCGAGTACATTGTGACTTGAGGAGACGGTAGATATGCAATATCTATTCGTGTTAAATGGACTGTCACTGAATGGAAGTCACATATCAAAAGAATGGCATTAACAAGATCGGTCGATTGGATAGTTGATTGATCTATATTAAGATTTGTATGTACACATGTGTGTACAACCGTGAACAATGGATGTATCGGCTTATAAATGTTTCCACGTATGTTACTTAAATATTAAATTAATTGACTTTTTTTTAAAAAAATTGTTTTTAGGTTCCAGTATGATGGGCGGCTGAAACTGCTATGAAAAGACTTCAACCTTGCTGTCACCTTGAAATAATGACACCTTTCCACCTCTTTGTATAATCAATAAAGGTGATTATGCGTGATCAAAATTTTTTCTTATGATTGGAAAGTAAATATGGGACATGAGAATAATCCTCAGTTGTAGCTGATAGTTTTATTTAAAGTATGTTTAAACAGCGTCAAAAAGAAATTCCACATAACAGTCTTTTTAGAACGTGCCATTAAATTCTGGAGAAGTTCTTTTAGACTCTTGGTTTCAAGGTCTATAAAATGATCTATTTAGTGTAAACTCGAGCGGTTGTTTCTTTGCAGTGATATCACAATTATTTTAGTATATCACATACTCTAGGTGCGTTACAATAAGTGCATACATATATTAAGACTGGCAGACATATGCACATAGATACGTTTAATACGTTCACGCACACTATATGGCACTCCTTACCTGTGGAGGAACCTCAGTCCAGTTGGTGGAGAGTCCGACACGTAATCCGCTGATGGCGGGTTTGAAACCTACCCATGATAGCCTGGGTTTGTACCTGGGAAAAGCAGTTAGCTGACATTTTCCCAGAAGGATATAGCCAGTAATATGTTAAAAGTGCCAACTAAACTCTGTGTGGATTCATACTCACATTTTACCGAATTTTCTACCGTATATGTTCTATTTAAACTAAAGGGACTGGTTTAGTCTATGGTCAGCTAAAATTACATTGGTAGGTATGTGAAGGATTTAATAATCGTCATATCAGATAAATGGGAATACAATGTATAATATCGTTGGTGGCTGTAAGTAACTTTTGCACCTCCTGATAAGATTATGATAAATATAGGGACAAAACCAGGTCTATGAGACCTTAGACTCGTTGCATAACTTGTAATAATTTATAATTCAGTATGTGTCAATTAAACATTCCGTGCATTAAATTTCGTTTAATTATTTCCATTATATATGGACCTAACTTTGCATATTCCCTGTGTGACTCTAGAATTGCTAATCACCAACTTAACACAAAAGAAGCATACCAGCTACCTACCTAAACACATATACATTGGATGTTGAACCCATGCGCTTCTGATGGATGCTACGATAATTCTACAGGTCAAAATGTGAAAAAGTCAATGATAAAACTTCTTCATTACAAGGACGAGTCTGAAGAATGTCTATATTATGCTCTACATGACAGTTGTGATCCATAAAAATGTGACCCACTCACTTCACTGAAGCTTGTACAGCAATAATGTCACACTGAAGTTTCTTGAAGTCATTTTTATGAGAAACGTTTTACTTTAGCTATGCAAGCTGGCGGTGAAAGCATTCTTAAACAGGATGAATAGTTTCATTTGTTCTGAACATTTCAAGTTCATCCAGTTATTAAATAGCATTTTTTCCTTGAAGGGATATATGTGAATGGATCGTTGATGAAACAAACTATGTCATGTATGCAAACGCAAGCAATATAATATAAATAGTATGTATTATATACAAATAATCTGGCAAAGCACTATTGAGGCTTGGGCGAAAATTGACAAAAAAGTAAAGTTATCGATTTTTATTTTCAAAACAGTTCTTATCAATTGTATTTAAGACCGAATTATTTGGTGTTTTTCATAGATTTTATTCAATATGTACATATATCACAATTATATCACAGATATCAACATGTGCAGGCGTGCACTCATTACATACAACACAATATGCAAAGAAAATACAGGATCATGTGAGAGAATTAATGAATACACAGACTTCAATTGTGAGATTTACACTGTCTGCAACGAATGCGATATGATGTTCCAAAACTGTAAATGAAAGTTATTCAATACCACCTTGGCATGCAATCATGACATAAAATGTGATACGTACAGTATGACATATTCTCTAACATGTGAATGAAATAAAGACAATAGGAAAATATGGATATTTAGTTGAAGTGCACAGTGTGCTTAATGAAGGCTGTTATCTATCTGTAATTCAAAGTTATACAAGGAGAGGAAGAGTCCAGCAAGGCACCATTTATCAATGAAAAACGAGGTTGAGTCGGGATAAATCAGTCCTGATTCGACACATATATATATATATATATATATATATATATATATATATATATATATATATATATATGAAGAGCTTGGCGGGCGAATTCTTCAGCCATTTTACCTTTAAGTGCAAACAAGTGTTCTTTGCAAATTTTGCTTATATCTTCAAACAGATGGTCTAGAAAATGTTATAATATACTGTTAAAATGGGTTGAACAAGATTCAGATTTTTGTGTGAAATTGATCTGGTAAAGTGTTGTCCAGTTAACATGTTTCTATTATAAAGTAATGTCCAGTTAACATGTTTCTATTAGCAGTAAAATTGAATAATGATAAAAAAATGATTTTAAACAATGACCGTCTTTTCCTTGAGGTATATATATATATATATATATATATATATATATATATATATATATATATATATATATATATATATATATATTGCTACGTATCGGCTCGTTCAAAAGTAACAAAAGAAAAGAGTGAAGACAACAAGCTTTGTAAGTTTTAACAAAAATAATTTATTTCCCTAGAAAACATGGTGAAAAGATGAAAATATGAAATAGGACTTAGGGTTTGTGAAGAAAATCCAAACATTTATCCTAATACTGGAAAAAATACAAGCCCTATCACTAAATAATTTTAACTGAATCCAGGTTCGAATCTTCTTGATGTTCCAAGATAGAGGCCGATGACGTCAGATGAAATCTTTATACTAATGTCAAGAGTTACACGTTGAACCACAACTTGTATGTTTCAATTTAGAATAAATTTCCATCGAATATCTTTGTCAATTGTATAGTTCTGCAGGGAATAAAGTATTATATTCTAAACTATAGATGAACTCTGAACAAGCTGTCTTCTATGATAAAACATCTCGAGCTCTAAAGATGTAAAGAAAAATAAACCCTTTCCAGCACAAGAAAAATAATACGTCATTTCATGCACGCGGACGAAGAACGCTTGGTTATTTCATCCTCTAACAATCGCAGTACACGATATAATCACATATGCTTAGAAATAACCTTGGCCACAACCAATCGTTTACGCCGATTGTTTATCCAGTCGGCAATCTAAAATAATGCTTACGCAAGCCGAGAGTCATATTTACGTTCTAAATAAACAAGATGTTTCTTTCAAAAATATCCGATCCCGTGAACATAATCATCATCATAATAAAATATAATGATACAAAAATGAAATAAAAAGAATTCAAATTGTAACATACAAGTAATTAAACTACATGGTCGTAACAAGATATATATATATATATATATATATATATATATATATATATATATATATATATATATATATATATATATATATATAACAAATCAACTGCCCCATTAGGTTTGAAAATTCACGTTGTTTTGCAACTGTATACATAGACGCTTCTGTAGCATTTTTGAAAAGATGAAACTCTGTTGTTCATGTCACTTCATTAAAGCGTCTAGAAATCCTGAAAGCTAAATCTGTACATTAACCTTGGGAATTTGAGGCAGGTACTTAATTTCATATTGACTTTTATTTAGACATTGCGGTAAAGACACATTCCATATCTATATGGACAAACTGAACACTTATCTAAGAAGCCTAAAATAGCAACCATCAGCCAAACAACACAGCAAATTGTCTAGAGATCATCTTACGCAGAAAAAATTCCCAATTGGGTTCTTATCACGGAAGGAAAAAAAAGAAAAAGAATGAAACTTTTCGCCGAAACGCCCCCACCTCCACAACAATCCCACCCCCACCCATCCCCCCCAAAAAAGAAAACATTCCGGCAGACGGGAATGTTAACACTGTTGTAAACCTGTAAGTATTCTCTCCAAGGGCCTTAACTTTTGTCCCCGGTCGAAAACGTATAATGTACTGGAAATGAAAGAAGACCTAACAAGTTTTGCAAAGAAACGTTTAGTGATTCTAGCGTTGTTACCGATGAATCTCACAGATTCCGCCAAAACAGCGATTATATTCCACCCATCAGTAACGTTCCAGCTCAAGAGGCAGGATCTGTGCCATTCAAAATATGTTGGTGAGACCACTAATTTCAGAAAGCTATTGAATAATTCGCAAAAGCCACATTCACAAAAAGCGCGAAAGTCGCCAACCACTATAACTCGAATGGACATTCTGATTTTACCGATCGAATCTAACCTGGGGTGGATAGACATTGAATGCACACATAAGGAAGAGACAGACAGACAGACAAGTAGACAGAGATAGAGAGAGGTGGGTGTTAAGGTTAAAAAATTACAGTTACTTACAGTTGATCTAAGGCAGTATTTATGCTTTTATTACTATTGCTACCGTCCGTACCATTGTTTGTATTCTCTCTCCCTCTCTCTGTGTTGGTCCGTTTGTCTGCCACTTTTACTATCATAGGATAAATTGACATTCTAGCTATGGAACCATCGTCTGTTGTTCTGTTGGTCGATTAGATTGTCAGTTTTGCCATCAGAGAGAGAGAGAGAGAGAGAGAGAGAGAGAGAGCGAGAGAGAGAGAGAGAGAGAGAGAGAGTATCAGTTGCGGTAAAACTGACATACGGACTGAGCAACCAACCAAACAGAGAAATAGAAAGACGGGTAGAAACCTTCAGACATGCTAATATTTTTAAATGATCTGTTTTAGAACCTTATTGGTTTTTAAGAAAAATTAAAATGCAGCATAACATTTATTACAGTATGTGTATGCCAAGGAATTTACCTTTCGAACAACTCGTCTCTCAGGCTATTGTAACGCTGTATCATTGGTATCGTGTAACACTATAGAAAAATACCATGGAAAGTGTCAGTACATACACCATTATAAGGACTCGGGTCACTTGGTTGAAGTTTAAGGTTTACATCTAACTCAAATTCATTTTTCTCTATCATTCCACAAATTTAAACATGTAGTTGTACCTTACGGCATGTGCGTGTGTGTGTGTGTGTGTGTGTGTGTGTGTGTGTGTGTGAGAGAGAGAGAGAGAGAGAGAGAGAGAGAGAGACTTTCCATAAAGGCATTTATTCACTGCCCATCCCTATATTTCTTTAATGGTCGATTAATGCAGCCTTACCAACCAACACTGAGAGAGAAAGGCTGTGCGAAGGGGTAGACGACATTTTAATATTAAATAATCTTTTCTTAGACCCATATTAATAGGTTTTATAAACTAGAAAAAATAAATTAAAACAAAGCATTATAAAGATTACTGTATATGTCTACCTCCTAACTAATAATTGTACAGTGCAAGTCTTGACATGTTATTGCAACTTTGTATCATTAGTATTGTGAACACTTTATTAAAATCCCATGGAACGTGTACATCTAGCCATTACGAAGTTCCAGGTTCTTGTAGGTTACTTAGTACAAGCTGTTTTCATTTTTTCTTTCACTCCGCAGACTTCCCCGCATTCTCTCCCTTATGCACGAGAGAGAGAGAGAGAGAGAGAGAGAGAGAGAGAGAGAGAGAGAGAATTTTGATGAAATTGTGTACCATGTTAAATTGATTTAGAGGACGCGGGTTATTAATATTTTTAGTTATTTTATAACATTGCTAATGAGTTATCAATCGAAATTCATCACAGATTTAAGAAATATACAAGCGATCTCCTACTGTTGAATTATAACCTAATGTTGAAACAATAGTTATCTATGCCTATTACTTGCGCCATGAGCGGATCACAGTTTGATATATCAACATTATTAGTATGTCGAGTTTCTTTATACCAACACCTTAAAAGCTAAAAGCTATGTAATTTTAAGGCATAAAACAACCCAAGTATAACACCACAAAAAGTTAAGATTTTACTGTATATTAATCCATTTCACCACAGTACTGATTATTTTATGTTATGTCGTGAATTATTTGATTTTCGGAGACAAATAATCATGATATTTCAATGGAGATAAAATCAAAAAAAAAAAAAAAAATTGTTCTTAAACGCATACGTAGTTGAGGGATAACTATGGCTGCCTTCAGATACAGAGGAAATGAGTTCGAATCCAGCAAGATGTAATTTATCTATTTTCTTCATCTGCTATTTAACTTTGATTTGGAAGGAGAATTATGTTACTGTTTATATATTCTGTGCGAATATTCTCAAAACACAGAACATAAACGGCAAATGTGCTGCCATCCCGGCGGATCCAGTAAGAAATCTGTTACATCAATCTCGTAAACATCTTCCAATCAATCTGAATATAAAATATATAGATTTGCTTGCTACGAATGCATAATGGATATATTTTATCTCGTGAGAAAAAAAAGAAAAAAAAACTTAAGTATTTTCATTTGTGGCCGATTTTTGCAATATTCCATAATATAGCCGCTACCACTCGTTGCAAGCAAATATCCTCTCTTTGTTGATAGAATTCATTGTAAATAAGCGTCCTGAAGAACAATCATGGTTAATGTTAAACTAGAATAGCAAAAGAACACTTACTTTACTCACCTAGAAGTATAAGGAAAGCGAAAGACCAGTGTAGCGAAGCCATTTCTTTTTCGTGTACTCACTGTCCTACCCAAAGAAAACCAAAAGCGAAGTGGATCAGTCAATATAACAAGAATAAACCTTTCCACATTACAAAATCACGCTCTCGGGAGCCGCATTATAGTTCACGAGACTTTGTAAGTCAGGGGGATATAACTATGCTCACAATATTGCAGTGTGTTATCACACTGCATCAACTTAGCCATAAAGGAAGCTGCTATATTTTAT
>JAECUM010038486.1:0-48791 GCA_016617855.1 Megalonaias nervosa
TGATGGTTTATTCACATGGCAAATAGCTTCTCAGCAGGGTGTTTCTGCACCAAGACACATATTTATTGCATTACAAGATGTAGCACGAGTAAATGATCAAACACATAGTCACATGATATTTGACCTACTCGGTGTTACTGAGGTTTCATTAAGGATAAATGGACATCAAGAACCATCCGAGGATATTTTGTTAGATTTTGGTCAAAATCATGTAGCACGTGCGTATCATCGTCTTATGTCGTTTATGGGACGAGATCTAAACGTTGATACTGGTTTACAAATATCGCAGCTAGATTTTACAACACTGTATCCGATTTATTACTTTTCGCTAGAACATTTAGATTTGACCAGACAATCTGTTGTAGATATACACTTCAGAGCTCGTGTGACTCGAGGAGCTATTGCCGATTACAGAGCAATTGCTGTTATACTCAGCGATAAATCTATGTTACTCGAAGGTGTTGGTGGACGAATGAGAGTTATTGATGCTCCAGTAGAAAACATGTAATTAGATCGTTCATAATATTAATAATGTCATATCATCAGGTTAGTGTGAGCCTGACTCCTGGTCAGATTAAAAGGCTGCAATCAGCATAAAAAAATAATTGTGGAATAAAAATATCGCTAAAGCGAGAACAAATGACCGGTGCAAATAAACTATCGTTGACCGAACGTCAGTTTAAAAACTTCAACGACGCTAAAAAATCAAATAAAGGCGTTAAACTTAATCTTTCTGCGGGCGCCATCAAAGATATTGCTAAAACGGGTGGTATATTTCCGCTTCTTGCAGCAATACCAGCATTAATAGCAGCTGCAGCCCCAGCTGTTGCAAAAGCAGCTGCGCTAGGTGCTGTTGGAACAGCTGCTGGAATGGCGTTAAAGAAAGCAACCGGAAAAGGAATCAAAAAAAAAGGAAAGGGTCTAAGATTACCAGGGACCCCACACTGGTACGGAAAGGGTTTAAGATTACCAGGGACTCCACGCTGGTACGGAAAAGGCCTAAGATTACCAGGGACAGTTTACTAATATCACCTATGTCCAATTTTGATTTACTTAATGCTGCTAAGCAATTAAAAATAAAAAATTTTAGAGGTGTTTTTATGCGCGATCAATTACCTACCGTTGCAATGCAACATGAAACCAGTATTATTAATCTCGATAAAAATTCTGGCCCAGGCACGCACTGGGTCGCATATGCAATTGATCCACGTGGAATTATTTATTTCGATTCGTATGGATTAGCACCACCAAAAGAATTTCTTCATTACGTTAGCAATAATACTACTCCAATCTGGTATTCAACGCTACCGACACAAAAAATAACTGATCCTCCAATATGCGGTCGTGAAACCCTCGCTATGCTTGATGCTGTATCAAAATCAACAGCACCGCCTCATAAAGTCGTACACGCGTTCACTACACTACGTCATAGTACTTAAACTGATATCAGTAAATATAATGGTAGATGTTTACGGAAGATCCTCAGGTAGAACTCAGAAGTTCGATTTATCTAAATATGCAACCATTGATCAGCTCAGAAATGAAATCGATGATTTATTAAATATAACGAGTGTGGATCAAAATGAAGTCGTCGTTTTTCAGGATAAACAAGGACGATTAAAACCGAGTAATATACAACTACTAGATGTTCTTGTACGAATTCCCAACGCGGTTGTTAATAATGTCGTTACTTTCACTGATCAAGGTAAAATACAGGATTCCGGTAAGTCGGTTAACGATTATGTTAAGAAAACTGGTGATGTATTTACCGGTGATGTTATTATGTCAGGAAGAAAAATTACGTATCTTGGAGATCCAATCGCAGATACAGACGCAGCAACAAAAAAATACGTCGATGATCAAGAATCCAAGTACGTGTCAGTGCGCGGTGGTATAATGCGTGCATTTCTCGACATGAATAATAATGGTATTAATAATCTCAGAACACCAGAAACAGATTTCGACGCTGCAACGAAGAAATACGTCGACGATAAGGAAATTCCAATAACGACTTCATTAACGACAATTAATGATGGAATTGCTTCATTTAGAACTGAATATTTTAATCACGTACAAACATTTCTAAATTTTCGTAGAAATGTACACAGATCTATTAATGACTTTTTTGGAACTCCACCAAATGTTATTATTAATCTCGCTGACATTAACACAAGACTCAACGATATCATTAGTGGTATTCCTAACATTATTCAAAAAACTAATCTCGTTAAAATTCCTCACAAACAGATCATTAATATCGTGTACACAGTCGCATCAGGAAAGGCAACATGGACACCGGAAAATAACACTTTTAAACACACTGCAGAGGTTACTGCTGTATACAGATTATCTGTATTTAGTAGTGCAAAATTCAGTATATTTACCACATTTCCATGGCGTCATTCAACCGATGATTTTTCTGGAATTGTGTCTATAGTGTTAAATAAAGATACTGAAGAAACGTTTATGCTAATAGCGAATGATAAAAAATTAACCACAGCGACTTATTGGTGGTGTATTGAGTTCATAGCCGAAACTCCCGAATTAGTTACTTAAATAAGTATAATGAATCAAGAGTCATTTATCGACGTTCAACGTCACAGATACGCTCAAGTATGTGAGTGTCAAACAAACTAAAAAATATCATCGACGATTACACGATAAAGGTAAAAAAATATCGTCGTCGTATGGTCGTTATTGATATAATGGTATACTCGGTTTCTGCTGTTATTGCTGGAACTGGATTATTACTATCAACAATAACGATGACAGCACCTGCAGTTGTAACAATTATAGTTTCAGCGGCAACAACAAGTGCAGGTATTTTCAGTATTATCGCTAAGAAAATATCTACGTGTACGAATGATAAACTAAACGAGTACGTGATGAAATTACACACAGCAACAGCCGCATACACTAAATTATGCTCGTATATTTCAGCGTATCTCAGTGATGGTAAAATATCCGATGAGGAGTTCGTAACGATAATGAAAACCTACGATGAAGCATTCATAATGGCTAGTGATAATAACGGAAAGATGGAGAATTAAATAATAACGATAATAATAATGTCAGAGTCGCAATTACTTCAACAGATCGTAGCTAATACAACGCCGTCAAAAACTACTATGATATCATTAAGTTCAACTTTAGCGTTAATTTTCCGACTGCAATTCCAGCAAAGGAAATAGCATTAGCGCAATTACGAGTTTATTATAGTTGGCCTAATATTAGATCAAAACCGTTTGGTGGACAACAACCAAATAATTCACTGGTATTTGCGAATAAAAATAAACCGGATGGAACACCTGATTGGCAGGTTGTTGGAATTTCAACGGGCAGTTATCAAATAGAACAGATTAATGATGAATTCCAACGCAGAATTAAATCTATTACAGGAAAAGAATCTAAAATAGCGATTACTGTTTATGAACCAACACTATCTGCGGTTATTGAAATAAATTCTCCTGATTATCTCGTAGATATTTATCAAAGTTCGATCAGATCAGTGTTAGGATGGCCTGATGTCGCACCTGTTAATAATGAAGTTTCAGAACCAAAACTAGAAGAATTTAAAACGAGTGAAGAAAAATTCATTAAAAATCCAGAATATCGAGAAAATTATCCATGGTATCATATATTATTTAAATCTGATCCAAATGACGATATATATAATTTTACCGATTTTTACGGTAAAAGAATTCCCAAGATGACTAGATCAGCATTTAATGCTATCGTTACACCAGAAGGGGGACAACGAAATATTGTTGATGTAGGATTTATTAAAGAATTTTTTGATGATCTTAAACCCGAATACGATAAAACGTTTAATGATTTAAGAAATTTACTTATTTCATTATCACAACATTATAATGAAAGTGTAAAGCAGCAAATAATCGAGTCAATAAAACATTTAAATAGGATCTTATTCGATTTATTCATCGCCAATCGAAGTATTATAAACGTTGCGACTGATCTTAGTTACTATGCTTACACAAGATCAAGTACTAAACAATTATTTCTTGATCATTATAAAATAACAGAAAAAGATTTACAAACATTTGTTATACCAGATTTAAATAACGCTGAAATGAAATCATTAAATGATCTTATTGAAGAATATTATCCGGGAGTAATTGAATCGTGGAGAAAAATAGCCCCACCACCGGTTATATTAAAACACAATAACAACCCCTTTGGTGCCGGTAGACATATATCACCGGGCATTGTAAACATAACAACAACAATTGCAATCAATCTGGTATGTGATGTTATTGAAGGTAGCTATCAGGTAGATCTTTCTAAATCTAGCCACCACAGTGGCACTGCGGAGCAAGGGTACATATTATTCAGTTTTAGCCCGATTGTTCCACCAGGCTGGTTAATTGTGGCAGAACCAATTAATCCCGTTTACCTGCGAGTTCATAATCCATTTCTGACAAGAATAAATTTCAAACTTACAGACCAGGCAGGAAACATTCTGGACACGAGGAACGAATCTCTTAATATAAACCTGTATGTACGCTCATAGAACGTCTGATTATTTAATCAGGGCATAATCTGATGAGTAAATACATAATCAATTTTCTATGATTAAAGCAATTGTATATATAATAAAGCGAGATAACTCGGCTATCTCTCTGCAGTAAATTGAACGATTATTTCCCTTACTACGTTACCTGTACAAACCCAGTTGTATGTACGTGTATAGCGTATATTAGTCCGTCTGTCTGTTACCTTAACGAACTATAACTTTATGCGTGCAAAATTATTTTATGAATTTGAAAAACTGAAGTACAATTCTACATTCTATTAGTAATACAAGTTCTGTGAGACAGCACAAATATTATATATATATACTTAAATTTAACTATATTATTGATAAGAGAACGATGGCCGAAATGGTAAGACGGTTTGACGTAGATCGAAGCTCTACAGACTCTCGCGTGTTCGAGTCTCCAAAAATGCTAAAGATATTATCTTGCATTTGGCGACTGATGCTTATCTAATTGGGGGAACCCGGAGAATTTCCTCGATATCCACAACAGACAAAATACACTCTCCTATCATACACCCTTGAGGGGTGTACGTTTTACACTCCCGGGGTTTTGTATGGGGGGAGAGTGTACAAAATCTGTTGGACGTAGACAAGATTCCCCCGTCATCACCATTTGTATATATTTCATGTTCATACAATCATTAGGATAAGTTTATGTTTGTGCAGTCCAAAATCATAAACCATCTGTATATATTTCATAACCATACAATCATTAGGATAAGTTTATGTTTGTGCAGTTCAAAATCAAAATCATAAACCATCTGTATATATTTCATAACCATATATCACAAACAAAACAGCTCCCTGACAAAACAAAAAAAAAAGTCATGGGAGCTAATATTTTTTTATATTAAATATATATATATATATATATATATATAATGAACCATGAAAACATCAATGATATTATCTGTGCTATTAAAACACTAAAACATAACGGAATAAAAAATATCTGATAATCTCGACCCTCAGAAAATTATGTGCGATTTTGAATTACTGCAACAAAGAAAATTTGATAATAAATATACATTATCTTCAAACTACAGATTCATAAAATTAATTTATCAATCTATGCTTGAATCACTAGCCATGGTAAACGACAATCAGATAAAGCTATTTGCACCTCTTGCACGTTCTATCGAAAATATTAAATCCGAATTGTCTCACGAAAAAAAAAAAAAAAAGATTGTGGATAATCGTGTAATGCAATTAAGAAAGATTATGCTATCTGATTCTGTAAAAAATGATAATGACGCTGAGAGCGATGAAGGTGAACCCCTGACAGAGTCAGTGACTGTAATTATGGCTAAACAAAACCCTTGGGAAAATTAACAGAGTCGAACTATTTGTTTTTGTAAGAAGACAAAATTAGACATATTCAAATACTATCCGCTGATTATATATTTTGGAAAAAGAAGATTTTTGTATATTTTCTGCGACACATTGTACTGATTGTGGTACTATGTCAAAATATTTGGCAGCAGAATTAATTGACTTGAACACAATTTCTTCACCATCTACATTTACAGATTTAACAGATCTTGCAAATCGTGCACCACCAGTGTTTCCGGATTTACAATTTTGACTCTGTGTAGTAATTCGTAGATTTCCAAGTGAGTTATCAAGCTTATTGCCGTTGATGTGGTCAACCACATATCCATCTTTGATTATTCCAAAAAAACATTCGACTATGAATCTACTTGATTAATGATTTTTCTTGCCATTAACAGTAAATCTAAGATAACCAGTATTAGTAACACTACCTACTGGTTTTTTCAATCTGCAGTTTCTAATAACACCATCTCGGGATGCTTCATAATTTTGTATTATAGGATGCGCCACAAATTCGTTTTGCTCCATTATATATATAATATTATTTGTCTAAATCATTATTTTGAAATCTAACCAGATAATCTTCTTCTGTCTTTATAGGAGAGTCAGTGTTATTTTTTTTTGCCATAATATCGTTTTAGTTCTCTATATTTTTTTCCGCCACATTTTAGACACAATTGAGTTTTTCCTCTTACTCCAACACCGCATTTCACACACGGTATTGGTCCTGTACTTCCATTTTTGATACCCTGTGCATGATTTCCGCAGTATTTGTTCACACACGATTTATTACAAGTAGAAGTATATCCAATTTTGAGCCAAGCACATTTGTTTTGTGTTTCAATCATTATATATATATAATAAAATTTTAATTTAAATATTTGTTTTAATTATATGGAGGAATTATCCGTTATTGAACCTTCCCCTGCTAGATTCGATCTTGACAGACTATCAGACTATAAATTTAGTACTTCGATGCAGGATCTGGCATTAACGGTAACCGAACGTATTCGTGAAGCAAAAAAGGAATTTCGTGACGATGGCGCTGCTCATGTATGGTCAACATTCAGAGTTGGAAATGTTACAAATATGATGAATGACAAACGGGGAAAAGTAATTATTAATCACCTTGATAATCAAAAATATTTTATTTTAATAAAATTTATTGTAAATACAGAAGAAGATATTTGGATTATTCGTGATAAGCGTGATCCAGTCCGTGTGCAGCCCGGGGGTAATATTGTTCTTTGAGTAATAAATCTAAGCCCGGAATACTTACTGGCATTGATAAACCTTACTATATACAAAGTTATCCAGCAACTGCAGTTGCATATGGAATATTTCCGCTGAATGATAAACCTAATGTTGCGGATCTCAAACCGATGAAAATATCAAGAATAAACTGTGTAGCTGAACGAGTTACAGAACACTTTACAAACGCGATACGTGGTAATGGTTTAACTGATTTAAGACATAAAAAAATAAACAAATGGGCAGAGTCCGTTAAAGATACCGGAGCGTCTATCAAAGATGTCGCTGAGCTAGAAAAGAAATTAAAATTCCCAATAACAGTAAAAACGCTGACAGGAGAGATTTTATATAAATCGAAATATAAATCAAGAGGAGCTCCGATAGATATTATTGATCATAATTCGCACGCATGGACCTCAGCAGTAACAATATTTCCACGAGATAGAACGGTTAAATTTTATAACGGTGATATCTTTGATTTTATTAAAAATATCAGTAAAAGTGACCCTGTATCCGTTTGGTTATTTCAAAGTTCAGAATATGATCATTACGATCAGTTTGTACGGCCTAATGGTGATATTTACCGCATAGAATCTCTTAATGTGGAAATGGAAAATCTTGCGCTGAAATATACTTCAGACGATGTCAAAGTTAGACAATTATTAAATAATTGTTTTACAGTTCCATCTGTAGCGGCTCATTTCGCTCAAGAAAAAAATTTATGGAAACCAACACGATCGGAATTCCTTGAAGATGTCAAGAAAAGCTGTGTAGAATATGGTCACGGTGGATTATGGAACACCAAATACAACCATAGTGATGTTATCTCGGTTGATATGGCAGCGTGTTATCCTGGAAGTTTTCTTGGATATGGAGTATGTTCTAAATACTTTAAGAGATTCGGACATCCTACACATGACATGACCAGGGTTGCGATAAACGGACATTTACCAGATTTTGACTTAACCGGATTTGCTCATGTAGAATTATTCAAATTTGCAGAAAATCTCCATCCGATTACTTATGCTTGGTTTGGAAGACATTTTTCAGAAAAATATTGGGTTCCAATAGTACTATTGCGATATATGCTTGATGTTGGATTTTTAATATCGTTGAGAGTAACTGAAGCGATTATATCGTATAATTCACAGAAGCAAGTTTGGTTACCAGAACCAAATAGGTTTAATATCGATGATATCAGAAAAGAATTCCCTGATATTGATGAAGATTATATTATTAAAATAAATAAATGCAGGAATGAACATGATGAAAAATTTGCAAAAGATCTTGGTAGAAAGATAATCGGTAAATTTACTCAAGGTGGTTCATACGATTATAAACGACATTGTACAAGATTGATTATGGACGATGCTGAACTAGATTTTATAATCGCTGATACAACGGAGAAAAATATGTTTATAAACAGATGTAATGCTTATTTATCAGATGGAACGAAACTAGGTACCATTGTGAGTTATCTTGATGGCGAGTCACCGTAGTTTACTCATTTAAGATCTTCGATGTTGGCATATGTTTCTATAAATCTATTATCGATGATAAATAAATTTTCCCGTTACGCCGTCAGAGTCGCTACGGATTCATTTTATGTATATAAAAAATATAAAGATTTATTAAAACTCGGTAATGGTGAATGGGGGACATGGAGAATAAAACAAGAAAATATATTTAGTTATTCTGAATCTGCAGATGTTGAAATTGTGGAGACATATTACAAAAATAATAATCAAATATTAAAGTCATCTGCACCATCTGTGTATGATCCTGTATCTAGATATAAAACCGTTTATCTTAATGGGTGTGGTGGTTCAGGTAAAACAACTCGTGTAATTAATTTGTTTATAAATAATACATCAGATATGATTGTTTTAACACCGACGCACAAACTTGCTAGAGAAATAAAGCAACGAGGAGTAAAATCGTGTACTTATCATAGTTTCTTTAGATGGTGCGGAGACACATGGACCCCATCGCGGATGGGTGAGAAATATATACCTAAATATATTATATGGGACGAGATATGCATGGTGTCGTTAGAAACACTAAAAACATTTCTTGATTGGTTATTATTGAAGAATACTGCTGTGATTATGTGTGGCGATTACACCTTCTCGAGATGCTTCATAATTTGTGTATACTGGATGTGACACAAACTCATTTTGCTCCATTATATATATAATATTATTTGTCTAAATCATTATTTTGAAATCTAACCAGATAATCTTCTTCTGTCTTTATAGGAGATTTACCTGATAATGTGTTATTTTTTTTGTCATAATATCGTTTTAGTTCTCTATATTTTTTCCCGCCACATTTTAGGCACAATTGAGTTTTTCCTCTTACTCCAACACCGCATTTCACACACGGTATTGGTCCTGTACTTCCATTTTTGATACTCTGTGCATGATTTCCGCAGTATTTGTTCACACACGATTTATTACAAGTAGAAGTATATCCAATTTTGAGCCAAGCACATTTGTTTTGTGTTTCAATCATTATATATATATAATAAAATTTTAATTTAAATATTTGTTTTAATTATATGGAGGAATTATCCGTTATTGAACCTTCCCCTGCTAGATTTGACCTTGACAGACTATCAGAATATAAACTTAGTATTTCGATGCAGGATCTGGCATTAACGGTAACCGAACGTATTCGTGAAGCAAAAAAGGAATTTCATGACGATGGTGCAGTTCATGCATGGTCAACATTCAGAGTTGGAAATGTTATTAATATGATGAACGACAAACGAGGAAAAGTAATTATTAATCACCTTGATAATCAAAAATATTTTATTTTAATAAAATTTATTGTAATTACAGAAGAAGATATTTGGATTATTCGTGATAAACGTGATCCAGTCCGTGTGCAGCCCGGGGGTAATATTGTTCTTTTGAGTAATAAATCTAAACCCGGAATACTTACTGGCATTGATAAACCCTATTATATACAGAGTTATCCAGCAACTGCAGTTGTATATGGAATATTTCCGCTGAATGATAAACCTAATGTTACGGATCTGAAACCGATGAAAATATCAAGAATAAACTGCGTAGCTGAACGAGTTACAGAACATTTTACAAATGCGATACGTGGTAATGGTTTAACTGATTTAAGACATAAAAAAATAAACAAATGGGCAGAGTCCGTTAAAGATGCTGGTGCATCTATTAAGGATGTTGCTGAACTAGAAAAGTTATTAAGATTTCCAATAACAGTAAAAACACTAACCGGAGAGATATTATACGAACCAAAATATATAAAAAATGGAAACCCTATAACAATCGTTGATCATAATGCACATGCATGGACTAATGCTGTAACGATATTTCCACGAGATAGAAAAGTTAAGTTTTATAACGGTGATATATTTGATTTTATTAAAAAATATCAGCAAAAGCGACCCTGTGTCTGTTTGGTTATTTCAGAGTTCAGAATATAATCATTACGATCAGTTTGTACGGCCTAACGGTGATATTTATCGTACAGAATCTCTTAATGAAGAAATGGAACATCTTGCATTGAAATATACCTCTGATGATGTCATAGTTGGACAATTACTGAATAACTGCTTTACCGTACCATCGGTTGCTGCCCATTTCGCTCAGGAGAAAAATTCATGGAAAACCACACGATCAGAATTCCTTGAAGATGTCAAGAAAAGCTGTGTAGAATATGGTCACGGTGGATTATGGAACACCAAATACAACCATAGTGATGTTATCTCGGTTGATATGGTAGCGTGTTATCCTGGTAGTTTTCTTGGATATGGAGTATGTTCTAAGTACTTTAAGAGATTCGGACATCCTACACATGACATGACCAGGGTTGCTATAAACGGACATTTACCAGATTTTGACTTAACAGGATTTGCTCATGTAGAATTATTCGAATTTGCAGAAAGTCTCCATCCGATTACTTATGCTCGGTTTGGAAGACATTTCTCAGAAAAATGTTGGGTTCCGATAGTACTATTGCGATATATGCTTGATGTTGGATTTTTAATATCGTTGAGAGTAACTGAAGCGATTATATCGTATAATTCACAGAAGCAAGTTTGGTTACCAGAACCAAATAGATTTAATATCGATGATACCAGAAAAGAATTCCCTGATATTGATGAAGATCATATTATTAAAATAAATAAATACAGGAATGAATACGATGAGAAATTTGCAAAGGATCTCGGTAGAAAGATAATCGGTAAATTTACTCAAGGTGGTTCATACGATTATAAACGAGCGTGTACAGGATTGATTATGGACGATGCTGAACTAGATTTTATAATCGCTGATACAACTGAGAAAAATACGTTTATAAACAGATGTAATGCTTATTTATCAGATGGAATGAAACTAGGTACCATTGTGAGCTACCTTGATGGCGACTCACCACAATTTACTCATTTAAGATCTTCGATGTTAGCTTATGTTTCGATAAACCTACTATCGATGATAAATAAATTTCCTCATCATGCTGTCAGAGTCGCTACGGATTCATTTTATGTACATAAAAAATATAAAGATTTATTAAAACTCGGTAATGGTGAATGGGGGACATGGAGAATAAAACAAGAAAATATATTTAGTTATTCTGAATCTGCCGATGTTGAAATTGTGGAGACATATTAGAGAAATAATAATCAAACATCAAAGTCATCTGCACCATCTCTGTACGATCCAGTATCTAGACATAAAACCGTTTATCTTAATGGGTGTGGTGGTTCAGGTAAAACAACTTGTGTAATTAATTTATTTATAAATAATAATTCGGATATAATTGTTTTGACACCTACACATAAACTTGCTAGAGAAATAAAACGAGGAGTAAAATCGTGTACATATCACAGTTTCTTTAGATGGTGCGGAGACTTATGGACTCCATCGCGGATGGGTGAAAAATATGTACCTAAATATATTATATGGGACGAGATATGCACGGTGTCGTTAGAAACACTAAAAACATTTCTTGATTGGTTGTTATTGAAGAATACTGCTGTAATAATGTGCGGCGATCATGGTCAACCACCACCTTTTGTTGGACTGTCTCCACATGAATGGCTAAAGAATAACGTAAATTATTATGAAGAAATAAATGATGACCATAGAGCTATCGATGAACCGCTGAAGGAATTTAAAAATTAATCAGACTTCAACCAGACAGAGTACAATATGAGATAATGCGAGGAGTAATTCCAGAGACTTCTATGAATGAATTTTGGACTTTATGGAATCCCACTGATTTAATAGTCGCGAGTAGAAAGATAGTTCGTGATGAACTACAGGATAAATTATTTTTGTTACATAAAGAAAAGTTTTCAGATCTACCTGTACCTTTGTGTTATCGCCCAGCAGATACTCGACGACAGAATATTGATGTTGAAATACCAGGTACCTTGGTTCCACCAAGGGTACAGAATCTTGTCTTGAATGATATTATTTTAGTCGATATTAATGTCGTTGAGAATGCGCTGAGTATGAATAAATCACCGTGGGTGTTAGGATACGCTATAACGATTCATTCGTCACAAGGATTAACTATCTCTGATACAAATATCTGGATTGTAGATGATCGTATCGAATGGTCAAACTTAGTCTATCTCGCCGTATCTCGAGTCAGGAGAATAACTCAACTACATAGGGTCATTATGAATTTTATAGAAGATAATGATCAAACTGTTAATAATGACGTAATAAGAAAAAAAATATCTGGTTATAAGCAGTGTGACAAAAAAAATAATCGTGATTTTGATATTGATGTTGAATTTATTATAAAACTAAAACAACTACAGAATAATAATTGCGCAAGTTGCATCTGTAATATGTTATGGCAGTGTTCGAATCCAAGACAATTTACCGTAGACAGAATTAATAGTGATCTTGGTCATACACGTGAAAATGTAATGCTGACTTGTCTTGAGTGTAATCGACGTCGAGGCTCTGGACGTTTATAAAATTGAGCTTGGTGGTAATTGTGTATCCTCAGGAATTATTTGTAATTGTTCACGTACAAATCCACGTTGAGGGGCTGTAGAATCTAGTCTGTATATTGAAGGTCTACCAGTGGATCTTACCACGCTAGAAATTTTATGTGTAGTCACGCTCCAGATAGGATCGGTTGCTCTTTTTTTACCGCCTTCAAGTTCGCCAGGTTCATATAAATATCTAATTGTAACATTACCTAATACTGGTTGAGAGAAAGAATCATGTCGTCCGTAGCCATTGGGTATATATTTTTTTTTTGATCGCATTAGAAGGTTTCATGGAAGTTGCACGAGTAATTTCATTATTCAACGCAGCTATCACACTCGGTAATCTTGCAACCCATTCACGAGATCTATCTTTGAGGTCAGTAGACATTTCCTTTGCATATTGATATCCGAATAACCGCTCAGCAAGTGTTCTATTAAATCGTTCAACGATTGCCTGATCACGATGAATTTCAGTATATCCTCGTCTGATTTTAACATTATGTTTCTTCATCAACGATGATACTACTCCAAGAAATTCTTTACCAGGATCAACTTGTAATAACCGTGGCCATCGTAGACCACCACGTTGATAAATGCGCTCAACCGCAGATGCAACTTCAGATGCTGTCTTTGTTGATAATGGCTCCGCTTCTTTATATCTACTCGCAACATCAACGACAGTTAACGCGTATCTATATGTGTATTGACGTCTACGTGTTTTAATGGTATCGTGTGGTAAAAACAGTATATCCGCTTGATGAACTTCATTAGGAACGCTAACATCAAAATGTGCATACTGAATTCTTTTAGGTGGACTTAGGAAGATTTGCCATATTGCCTGTCATGCTAACCATGATGCAGCAACATCACGTGAAACTTTTGCTGCATCGGCGAGTTTACTAATCGCTGCTTTACCTCTCCAGAATCCTCTCGGGGAATAATAAACAGATTCCATTATGATAGTTATATAATTAATTACCAGCCCCTAGCACTAGTTTACCTTTCATAGCAGTTTTACTAGAAAGCTAGCGAGAGATTCTCTGAGAGATTTATTAGGTATAGAATTTAATGCGTGAATCAATTTCACATCTGCGAGATGTCGTTGTTGCAAATCTGGACTTTTATAAGCGACATCATGAACATGACATGCTTGATCAATCTTATTTACTGGATACTCTCCTGGTTTTGGTTGATCTTGATCATCAAGTCGGATATCGAGACGAGTTCCTGGGCCCCAATAATTATATCCGGGTAAATGTTTCTCACCGGGATATTTAGCCCATGGAGTTCCTGGTAATTTTCCTAACGAAAGCGGCTATATCACCCCCACCTGTCTTTGTTGCAATAAATTTATATTTCTTGGTACCACATTTCACACACTTGCCTGTAAGTGCACGTCTTTTATTTCTTGTTGTTACTGTCGTTAATTCAGTAGTATCGGTAGGTGCTCTGCATCGAACACAATATAGACTCATATTATTTATTATATGGATATAATTGACTTTTCTGCGACACGAAAACAAGAGCCAGTAAAGCACCATCCAGCGTTACCAAATTCTATCAGAATGATTATAATAGGCCCATCTGGAAGTGGAAAGACGCAATTATTGCTTAATCTAATAATGCGATGGCTGAAGTGGGATAAATTGTATTTAGTAGCGCCATCTGTAGATGATCAGCGATGTTACGAAGTACTTAAAGATTTTAATGAAAACGCAAAATTGTTACATGAAGACAATATCATAGACTTTATTACTGATATTGATGAAGCACCATCCGTAGATGATCTCAGGGCCACTGGCCCTCATGGATTCATTAATAATTTAGTAGTGTATGATGATGTTATGCTGGACAAACAATCAAATCCAGCTAGAATATTTTTCACGAGGTAGACATAAAAATACAGACGTGATTTATGTTACACAGAGATATACACAAATTCCAAAAGTAATCAGAGATAATTGTAATGTTTTAGTTGTGTTTAATGGCGTAGATAATCATACGCTGCAGAATATTTATTATACTTGGTGTTCAGGCGACATGGACATGAATAAATTTAAAAATTTCTTTTCAAAAGCACAAGCTGCTCCCTTTGGTTTTGTAACGATAAATTTACATGATCCTAGGTCAAGATATCGCAACGGACTTGATATAATTTTTGGATAAAAATCATAACAGCAATAGAGCTAATTTAGCTGAGTGTGGTTCTCCAATACTCATTATTGATAATATCTATAATGGCTGTTTAATTTATAGCAGCAGTAGAGCTGTTGAAGGACATACGCACGTGACCAGATTGTGAAAAAATCTGGTCAATTAAAGAAGTTTTCATTATTAAGACAAAAACTTCTTTTTTTTTCAGGGAACCCTTAATTTTCAAAAATAAGGTCTCTACAAAGTTGTAGGGTCCAGCTCTACTGCTTCTAAGGGCAACTATGATAATAATCTGAAGACTTGATAACCATAAGCAAACTATAAAGAAATTTCAAAGATGTCCCAGAAAGAATTACCTTATCGTTATTAGAGTTTAAATCTATAATTAGACCAGCCTGGGTTGGCTACCATAATCTCTTTGGGCAAGGCAATTTGCTTTAGTTACCTTGGCTTTAATTAACCATATGTTTCTTTGCTGTAAAATACCAAACCAAACCAGAAATGAAATACTTTGTAAGGACATCTCAAAAGGCTTTGTCATACCATCCTTGAATGTATTTATTTTCTCAGTGCTTTTCTGTTAGTTTGTATGAATTTCTGCAGGACATGCCTGCACTTGATGCACATCTTTACAAAAGATTTATGAGGGAATGATGTATAAGGCTCCATTTTCTTTAAGATGGCATAAGCCTGGACTAAAAGACTATGTACATAATTTCTAAAATATCAGGGTAAGAAGAGAGAGAGGGTGAGAATAGACAACTATTCAGACAAATATATATAAAAAAAACTTGATATAGATGTATATAAATTCAAAAATAATACTTATAGTGGGTAGAAAAATTGCATGGTTTCCAATTTTATCTCAGTGCAAATTATTGCTCAGTAATCATTTAAAGAGAGTTGAATATTAGAGAACCAAAGCTAAAGTTTAAAGTCACATGTACGGACTTTAGAGTCTGAAGTGAGGTAATAGCAATACAAGTCAAATACCCAAAACGAATCATGTACACAGTACAAGAAAAATGGTATGGACATATACAGGTAATAGCAATACAAGTCAAATACCCAAATGAATCATGTACGCAGTACAAGAAAAATTGTATGGACATATACAGATAATAGCAATACAAGTCAAATACCCAAATGAATCATGTACACAGTACAAGAAAAATGGTATGGACATATACAGATAATAGCAATAGAAGTCAAATACCCAAATGAATCATGTACGCAGTACAAGAAAAATGGTATGGACATATACAGATGATAGCAATACAAGTCAAATACCCAAATGAATCATGTACGCAGTACAAGAAAAATGGTATGGACATATACAGATAATAGCAATACAAGTCAAATATCCAAATGAATCATGTACACAGTACAAAAAAAATGGTATGGACATTTGCAGGTAATAGCTAGTATGAAACAAAGAGACTGTTGTATGTAAATGAGGACTGTTCAATTTAATTGTAATATAAATTTGCAATATAAGTCACTCTTTAAAACATGATTAAATTGATTTTTTTAAAATAATTACCACCTTCACCTAAAAGAAACAAATGATGGGAGGTTTAGACTGCTTGAGGTGTGAGCCAGGGTGTGAAAACAAAGGCAATGTCTTGTCTCAAGGCCATGTATGAGTTTTGATGATTTTGATTTAAAATAAGTCTTGGCAAGAAAATACTGAAATAGACTTTTGCATTTCTGAAAAAATGCCTTTCCATAAACAAGTTTAATTTTTTTGTTCAAACTTCCAAGAAGTTTGGATACAAATCTTTTGATATACCACTTCTCTGAATGTAGAAAAGAAATGTTACTGAACAGATCTGATAATTACCTTGGCTGTGTGGAAATGTGTCAAAGAGATACTTGCTTCACACTGACAAATAAATTTCTGCAGCTGCAAGCTGATAGGAGAAAACATAGCTGCCTTCAGTCTGATAGGAGAAGGATGGTTTACCCCCTCCCCTTTTCAATCATTGCTAATGCTGTTACACAGAAGAGCTATTCAGGCCCACATGCTCATTAAAGCTCAAACCAGATTGATGTTTGCTTTAAAATATACTAAACTTGATACCATTTTTAAACAAAATAAACAGCTGCAGTACATTTTTCATCTTGAGAAATTTTACAACAGCATGTTTAACCCGAGTTCTATGGTTTCAGTGAGATACATTAGAGAGAGGGCAAGAATAATTCTGAAATTTGTTTACATTGCATCACTTTAGCCAATTAGATTCAACAGCACTACATTAGTATGCATATATCTCATTCATTATTGAACTTGTTTTTGAATTTTGATATAAAACTGTATTCCAAGTTTGATTAAAATTTGATCAGAAATATGGACTCTGGTTTGTTGATGGATGGATGATTGATGACACTCTAGAGTGGTTTGTTGATGGATGATGGATGACACTCTAGAGTGATTTGTTGATGGATGGATGATGGATGACACTCTAGAGTGGTTTGTTGATGGATGGATGATGGATGACACTCTAGAGTGATTTGTTGATGGATGGATGATGGATGACACTCTAGAGTGATTTGTTGATGGATGGATGATGGATGACACTATAGTGGTTTGTTGATGGATGACACTCTAGAGGGGTTTGTTGATGGATGGATGACAGATGACACTCTAGAGTGGTTTGTTGATGGATAATGGACTCTAGAGTGGTTCTTTGACTGATGGATGATGGATAATAGACTCTAGAGTGGTTTGTTGATGGATGATGGATAATAGACTCCACAGTGGTTTTTTGTCTGATTCATGATGAATAATAGACTCTAGAGTGGTTTGTTGACTGATGGATTATGGATAATAGACTCTGGAGTGATTTGTTGATTGATGGATGACAGATATAATGCCATAACATAAGTAGATATGACTTACAGATAGGTGAGCTAAAAACCATCCTCCATATATTTATGAGAAAAAAGGCTTATTATATAAAGGTATGTGAGATGGCACATGAGAGACAGATAGAATGTGAGATATGGTTGTGTGAATGTGTTTATGTAATTATGGTATCTTACTTATAATTGGCTCAGCTTGTTAACACTCTAGAGGCAGTATTTCTGATCAGAGTTTTACCAACCTTCAAAAATATATTTATATCATCAAGATTATAGGTATGTTTGATAATAAGTGAGATGCATGGATACTAATGAGATGATCTGGCATGTGATTGGTTGATCTATGGATACTAATGAGATGGTCTGGCATGTGATTGGTTGATCTATGGATACTAATGAGATGATCTGGCATGTGATTGGTTGATCTATGTATACTAATGAGATGATCTGGCATGTGATTGGTTGATCTATGGATACTAATGAGATGGTCTGGCATGTGATTGGTTGATCTATGGATACTAATGAGATGATCTGGCATGTGACTGGTTGATCTGTGGATACTAATAAAATAATCTGGCATGTGATTGGTTGATCTTGCTACTACCGTGGAAATCAGATTTCTGATCCCATTTTAATCAGGCATATACAAGTACCTGTGGCCAGAGCAGTCTTTTGCATCTGCAGGAAGCACATTGTGATAGATTTTGTTGGTATTCATCTTCATTTCCATGCCCGGTTTTGTTCTAGATGCGATTTTCTTTGCATGAGGAAATTGATATATTTCATCAGTTTTGAAGATAACAGTGTAATGTCTTCCAAGTATAAATAAGACATGAAATTGGTAATAAGATTTTTTCAAACCATTCATGCCGTGCAAAACAAAGGGCCTAGTGGCTAAAGTGTGTTAAATGGAGCCACCATTAAATGGCCTAAAATGTTGAATAAAACTCACTGACAACCAACAGGTAGTCTGTTTGAAAGTACTTTTCTTTTCATGTCATCAGTGAGTATGGCATATAAATATATGGTAACAATATGTCTATCTGTAATCTGCATACTAGAAATACAACCAGTATGTCAACATAGATAAAAGGGCATTGCCTACCTTCCAAAGATGGAAAGACTATCAAGTTCATATGTGTATTGATATGTATCATATCGCAGGCTGTGTATCATGAATCATACTGATATGAGGCACAGGTGTATCATTTCACCCTTACTCACATGTTTCATAATGTTTGGCTCTAGTATACTTTTACAACATTTTGTGTCATACCCAGCTCTAGTATCTCCATGCAAACGCTGTTGTATACATTTCAACTCAAGATGAAAGGTTTGGCTGATGTTAATACCAGTCCATAAATTTGGAACCCCAAATATTTCTCAGTAATAATAATACTAATAATAATAATAATAATAATAATAATAATAATTTAATTTAAGAATCTGACAAATTAGTTGCATGGAATGAAATTTTCCTTGTGCCTGTATGACAATGCATATTTACATACATAGTAGATAGTTGTACTGACAATAAAGGAAGGCATGAGCAAGTCATAATTCTTTCTTGAGAAGCACACCAACCCACCCATTTCAGCCACTAACCATCCAAATTCTCCCAAGTTGGGTTCAACATGGTGCATATATAGCACAAAGCTAGTGAGATAAGAGAGTGGAAGGTTTGCAGAATTATAATTTAAGTTTTAATGTATTTGTTAAATCAAACAAATTCCAATTTTTGTCCATTGAATTAGATTATATCTAAATGCATTTATATTTGCTCTTTTTGTAAATTCCTTTGGGATTCTGTTCCAAATTAGTGGCATCAAATATTGACAATTTTTCTCGAAGATTTCTTGATTTGGTTCTGGAATGGAAACATGGTTATCTGAAATTGTACTTAAATTGGGAATGTTCTAGGATGAAATAGTTAATTCAGTAAATATCATAGAATTCATTGTGATAAATGGTTGAGCATCTTTTCTAGGAGTAAATCCCATAGAAAGAATTCATAGTGATCAATGAGAGTCTCTTTTCTAGGAGTGAATCCCATAAAAAGATTTCATTATGATATATGGTCAAGTCTATTTTCTAGCAGTGAATTCTGTAGAAAGAATTCATTGTAATAAATGTCACTCTCTTTTCGAGGAGTGAATCCCATAGAATTCATTGTGATATATGGTCAAGTCTATTTTCTAGAAGTGAATCCCATAGAAAGAATTCATTGTGATATATTGTTGAGTCTGTTTTCTAGAAGTGAATCCCATAGAAAGAATTCATTGTGATATATGGTCAAGTCTATTTTCCAGCAGTGAATCCCATAGAAAGAATTCGTTGTGATAAATTGTCCACTCTATTTTCTAGGAGTAAATCCCATAGAAAGAATTCGTTGTGATATATGGTCGAGTCTATTTTCTAGAAGTGAATCCCATAGAAAGAATTCATTGTGATATATGGTCAAGTCTATTTTCCAGCAGTGAATCCCATAGAAAGAATTCGTTGTGATAAATTGTCCAGTCTATTTTCTAGGAGTAAATCCCACAGAAAAAATTCATTGTAATAAATGGCTGAGTCTCTTTTCTAGGAGTGAATCCCATAGAATTCATTGTGATCTATGGTCGAGTCTATTGTCTAACAGTGAATTCCATAGAAAGAATTCATTTTGATAAATTGTGGTTGTTGTTATTGTTGTAGGGTATAATGCCATTTTTCAGCACAAGATAGGCTATACATGGCAGCCAATATTAATGGCGGATGAAGAACCTGGGAAAACCCCGGAAAGAACCACCAACCCACGAGAAGCTACTGGCAAGTTTTCTCACATTCCCACAGTGACCGAGCCCGAGACTCAAAACCATGCAGACAGAGGTGCATTTTGATAAATGGTAGATTAAGGAAGCATATAAAGCAGACCCAAAAATACGAAATGTACAAAAACTGACTAAATCATTCACTTAAAACTTTGTAGAACAAAAGGGTTCACTGCAATCAACAAGTTTAAGTGACCTCAACTATAATGTAGCCAGACTGAGAGGAGCCTGGTGTTTACTTGGAATGTAAATGGAGATGCAGAACCTGGTTTAAAAATTTAACATATTTCAAAGTATTGGAAATATAAGTGTATATAAAACAAGGAACAATAAAGTAATAACAGTCAAAAACATGTAACGTTTGGGAGATGGTTGACATGGGATTTGTTTCTATATTACTACAGTAGCCTGCTAATAAAATAGTCAACTAGCGACTTTGAAAAAGTCTTCCGGTTTCTCGTAAAGGTACAGCTTTGATGTTTGCATGATGTTCGATGGGTTTGTATGTAGGTGGGCCAATATTTGTATACTCTTGGTTATTTCTCACTGAATTCCAGTCACACTATGAATGCACGTTCAACAAATATCTTAAATGAGTTTTTTAATTTGCAATTATATTTATATTTGACAGAGTTATGTCCCTTTCTATGTACTAACACCTGAATAATCCATTTAAGCTGCTATTTAGTATCAGATTTCAACTATATTTAAAGTAACAAGATGCACCTTTCCATAGCACATCTTGACATCACTGTACATGTGTTTCCTTTTTCCATTTGATTACACTCTACAGATATATAGACAAAACATTTTGATGATCTCATGCTGTTATTTGTAGATGCCATCTGGACAAAGGAGGAAAACCCTGAGTTTTATCACAACAAAAACCTTATCTTGCATTTGATGGAAAAAATGAATATTATCGCGAAGCCAAGGTCATACAGTGAAGATGGAAAGGAGCTTAAGGTCAGTTTGAGTTCATAGAAAATCTCACATTTTACTGGCTTGCAGTACACACATTGCAGATTTGAAAAATCCACTTTTTCCTTGTGGATCGTAATCCATTCACACTTTTGTCCATCATGAGCCTGGAATAGTGATCATCTTGGATGTCCATGTCATGGCACATAATAAATGGATTCAAAATTGTATTGCCCGTATCTGAAAGTTTCAGCAATATAATTATGTAATAGCAGTTATCTGCTACAGTGTATGGAACTTACTGTTTACTGATCCACAGTAGATGGCGCATGATCTTTATAAGCTATGCACAATGCTTTTTAATATAAGACATTATCATACATGTATTGCTGAAGATAAAAATAAGTATGAGTGAAGAATAACATAGGAATTTTTAAATGCTTCTCAAAGCACAAAAATGTTCATTGGTTAATGAATGGTACAATGAGTTTAATAACTGACTGAAAGAGAGAGATAAAGTTTTACAATATAAACTAAAAGAAAGACACGTGAGTATTATTTGGTTTCTTTTGCAATTCTATTGATCACCTTGGGGCCAAATTTAATTTTCATTTTTGAGTTTTTAGGTTTCTTGAGGTTTTCACATCCATAAATAATCTCTATTCATGAAAATGTAGACTCAGCAGCACATAATGTTATTATTGATAGCAGTCTTAAATTAATCAGTTATCATTCATAGCAATCTTAAATTAATCAGTTATGATTAATGGCAGTCTTAATTAATCAGTTGTGATTTATAGCAGTCTTAAATTAATCAGTTATCATTGATAGCAATCTTAAATAGTAAGACAAAAAAAGTAAATTTTTAATCGAAAATAAAGTTGATGTTTTTCACATGGTTTGAGAGAGACAGCAAGACAGTCTCTCTATCAAATATATTACCTGATCGCATTACATTAGGATAACTTTATCTGCTACCTCTGAATCGAGCTGTCCCAGAAAGATGGAACATATATGCGCCGATATCTTATATAAAAGGAACCAATTCTTATATGTTAACTCCCCTTTCTACCTGCCATTTTTATACCATTTAACCTAGTATATACCGGTTTTCACTTTTGCTGTCGTGCTCTAAAGATGTCCTCCAATGAATCCATTTATGATATAATCTTGTACTTTAATTTCAAATCTATATATATTTGTTGTATGCTCTTGTTTGTTCCCCTCCTTCATTACAGAGATGGCAAACAAGTGAAAGAAGTGTAAATGATTTTAGGTTGTGGAGGATGGACATGAGATGTGTCTGCACATACAGCATTCATGGATACGGTTGAAATGTTGATTCATGGGCGATGTCAAGATGTCCTCTCCACTCCCCATGATGATGCAAAATAGAACCAGAATATATTGCACTTGAATACAGCAGAACGGTCGAGTAGCCTCATGGATGATGTCAGGATGCTTCCTCGACCACCACCATCCCTCCCCCCATGTGGAAACAGCACCAGAACATACTCTGTTTGTGAATGCAGTTGAAACACATTCAATTCTAATCAGTCTTTTAGTCGCGTGTGATCAGTGTGACTTAAAAAGGCTTTTTTATTGTTGATATGTCGATGACTAGATTTGACATTTATATATTGTAATCCCACTGGGGATAAAGAACCAACCAATTCCCAATTAGGCAGTTGTTCTTGTATTGGAGAAGCCATCAGCCAAAACAGTGAAGTTGGACCTTCAATATAACATTAGATCAAGTCATAACCTAGTTCAAAGTGTCATCCACAGGTAGCATTCCTGGACAACACACTGCAAAATGATTCAGCAAGTATGGTCTTTGGTTCTTGACATGATTAACCTTACTTCCCTCATTTGCAGTCATGGAGGATAGTCAGTGTAGAGAAGCTGGACCTTATCTCTTCTCAGCATCTTGTCCATATAGATACTGAATTCTTAACACATATTAACTTGGCATCCTTGTTCAAATGCAACGAAGAAAGATTGAAGCAAGATATTGTTTAGCGGAAGAAGTTTGTGATAGTTTATCACTGGTCAGTGTCATGCAGATACTTAAAGAGAAGGCTGTTCATATCAACCTGTTGGAAATGAAAACTATAATCATGCCTTTGACATGTGGGTAGAATATAAACATGGAAGCAACGTCCGAATAATGTCTGACAGTTCAGTTGTGCTGACATACCTCAGCAAGAAGTAACAATCATTAGACCATCTCCTCACCTTCATGCATTCTCCCAATATCAAGTAATATTGAAGTCCAACATATCTCTGGCTGGCTCAATATCCTGGCGACTCATTATCAAGGGATGACAACAACGCTGATTTAACACCCCCACTACATGCAGTGTCGTGGGGAGTACCAGACTCCTGTAATTTTGATCACTTTGGATCAGCCTATTACTGCAAAATGAATGGGTGATACAAGTCATGTCAGGGGGTTTCAAATTTTCTATCCTACCCTTCCTCTATCTACCTCTACTTCTCTAATGGATGTGCTGTCACATCAGGAGAAGGATGAAATTCTTCAGCAGGAGATATGGTCACACATCAACACATGGATTGTGGAGATTGTGCGAAAGTCACAGTCTCCAAGTTCTATTCACGATTGTTCCAAACCAAAAAAGGCCAATGTCAAAATGAGGCAGGTGATAAACTTCAGTCGTCTCGATGAATTCTTTCTTCTGCTGAGGTTCAACATAGGGATGGAATGATCTTTACTTCACAGATTCTGAAGGGACATGTATGCCATCAGTCTTGATCTTGCAGATGCTTACTTTCATATCCCTATTCACCCAGTGTAAAGAAAGTTTCTTCAGTTTGCTTACAATGACACCAATTTTAGTCATTCTGTTAAGTCTAAATATCAACGCCTATTGATTACGGTCCACATCCTCTATGGCAACAGTGTATATGAATGATCTGCTCCAAAAGCATTGGTAACTTATATTTTCCTCAGGAGCAGGTGCAATCTCCTCTCCCATTTGAATCGCCATGGATTTCTCATGAATTGGGAACAATTCAGACTTTCACCTATACCAGTGTTTTGTCCTCCTATGTTTAACCAGTCTCAATCTTGTATTTCCCCATCATGTCTGCATCATGTGGATTGTTGAACTTGTACAGTCATTTCCAACAGGACAAGGATTGTGGAGAGAGAGTTCTTGGAACTCCTTGGGGTATTTGCTGCAGTAGCAGATTTTATCCTGCTGGCCTGCCATTATATCGGCCTCTTACAAATGATTTTGCTGGCTCAGTCACTTCTTTTTCTATTCATTAAATAAAAAGGTGACTATCTTAAGCGAGGCATGATCATTCCCGTGTCAGTGGCGCAACTGAAACTGAAGGTATGTACATATGTTGCCGGAATTCGAATACAGTCAGCAGCAGATGGAGAAATATAAGCAAGTCAAACATTTTTTATATCATAATTAGATTTTAAAAAATGGATGAAAGTCAAGGAATCATTTTTTCCCAGAGTACTTGTAAAATCGATGTCATTGCGGTTAACTGTATTGTCAACAGCATCATCATCACTGATGGCCTAGCAGTAACATTCTGCACGTTTAATCCGTTTGTCCCAGGTTCTATGTCCCACTTCTTGTCTTTCATATGAGACTTATACCTATGGTCTGAGGGGCTTTCATGGCAGAATATAAGATGCTTGTGATACAGATCTGAGGGGCTTCCATGGCAGAGTGGTACAAGATGCTTGCCATGTGATTACTTGCCTCCAGTGTGCAAATGAAAATGTTGCCAGTTACTTGTGGAAGGTCAGTGGTTCTATATAAGTGGTGTTTGGTGTCTCAAAAGTACTTGGATTTTCTTAGCAGTAAAACTGGCTGCCATATATAGGTTCTCTTCATCTGAAACTGGTGTAAAGGCCATAATGATCTACCAAAACCGGAGATCTCATGTCTAAATGACTTCAGCTGATGGAGATAAACGTCAAATCAACAGAGGCTCCATGTGCCCTAGTGTACTAAGGTGCTTGCTTTTACAGATCACTTGCACATCTCTCAGAATGATTTTTTGTCACAGATCAACCAATTTGGGTTGGTGGTCTTTTGCAGTTCTTCCTCCACCTAAATAAAATGTTAACCCCGCCCCAAACCAAACCAAACTAAATCAACCAACTAATCAACTGTGGCAACAGCAGCAAAGGTACTAGTCCATCACTTTTGCCACAGCTGTTTGAGTTTATAAATTTTGACTCCAGTAAGTTTTGTAGACCTCTGAATATTGTCAATTATGCCTTTCTGACTGTTACCTAAGTCATCATCAGTTGGTTCCAATGGATTTTTCATGGTGAGCATATGAGATGGAGAAGTCTTGAGCAATCCTGCATCACACGCTGCCAAAAAGTTTACATTTTATCTAACTTAAAGTTTCTCTAACAATGTCCATTGTTCCAACCAGAACTTATTCAAGCTATATTCACTGATATCTGGAGATGTAGATCAGTAATAAATATTTGTAACAAAGTATGAGAATGCATTAGTGTTTTTCAGTGATGCATTTGAACTGAGCAACAACCAGAATCAAGAAACCAAGAAATAAAATTATTCACATCTCTCAGGCAGAAGTACAGGGTATAATCATAATCTGACAAAAGATATTTCAATTTTTAAATTTGCCAATTTTTTTCCAACCATACTGATTCAGTGGACATAATCACCAGAATGGACAGAAACAGACCAAAACAGATATAACCAGAAGGTTAAAATCGATTTGAGTAGCTAAATTGATGTGGTTTAGTTAACTGTACATCCTTTATTTTCTTCCCTTTGATGTAATTTCTTACTGAAGCTGAGAAAATAATGTTGCACACATCAAAAAAGAGGCACACTTCTACTCATTATTGTTGTTATTATACTTCTCCATTCCAGTCAGTTCTTATGATCTTTTCCCCCCAAATACTGGTTGTCATGTTTATGATATGTATATAAATTGGTCACTTTTCCTACTACTATACTAATTGTTTGTGAATATGCATATCAATGTGAAATGCAATCGGGAGACTAAATCCAAGATAGAAAACCTCAACATTTCTGGATGTATTCTGCTTGGATTCCATGTTCCTGCAAAAAAAACCTCAAGAGTTCAAGGCTCGCTGTACTAATTCAGTTCCCATTGTGAACCTGTGCAAATGCCATGATATCAAAATTCAATAACTTAAAATTTCGAGTGCTCATGATCAAATTTGTATCAGTATAGACATATCTATGACAATAGCTTTTGTGAAAGAAAACCATGACAGCTGCACCATTTTCTGGATCTATACAAATTTGAAATGTGTGCTTTCAATGCTACACCAAAGACTTACTTAGACTTAGTTCCTCCTGCGCCGTTCGGCGCATTGGGCAGCGAATGCTCTCCATCGAGGTTGATATGTCGCAATGGTTTCAGCATCATCCAATGATATGCCTAGCACTCTCAGATCTTCGTTGAAGGTGCGTCGCCATGTAGTTCGGGGACGGCCCTGTTTCCGTCTTCCCCGTGGCGTCCACGAGATGGCGTTTCTTGGATGCCGTGAGATTGGTTGCAGGAGTACGTGGCCAACAAAACGTAGCCGGTGCTCTGTCACAATGTCGTTGAGAGGGTGGGTGCCTGTTCGCTGGTGGATCTCTTCATTTGTGATGCGATCCTTGTACGAGACTTGCAGGATTCGACGCAACCATTGCTGTTGGGCGACGTTAGGCCTCCTTGTGATCCGGGCCGACGTCTTCCACGTTTCACATGCATAGGTTGCAGTCGGGACGACGATGGTATTGAATAGCCGGATTTTCGTTACTACACTGATTTACGCGTTGGCCCAGATTGGTCGAAGCCGTTGAAAGACTGCCCCTGCCTTCCCTATTCTGCAAGTGACATCGTGGTCGGCGCCGCCATCGATGGCTAAGGTGCTGCCTAGATAGGTGAATTTCTCTACCTCCTCAAGTTGTTGCTGACCTATCTTCACAGCGTCCCTTGCTGTTGTATATCCGATCCTCATGATCTTTGTCTTACTCCCGCTTATCCTAAGTCCAACTCGGGCCGCTTCGCGTTACAGGCTCATTGTCATTTCTTGCGCTTTTTTATTCGTGGTGCAAAGGAGTGCAATGTCATCCGCAAAGTCAAGGTCAGTTAGCTGGTTTGGTTTCAGCCATGGAATTCCAAAATCATCTCGGTCCATGGCTTTCTGCATAACGAAGTCGATCACCATAAGGAAGAGGAAAGGAGACAGGATACATCCTTGTCTCACGCCAGTTTCGATGGCAAAGAAGTCTGTGGTGCCGTCTTCCGTTCTGGCACAGCATCTTGAGTCGAGGTAGAGGTTTCTAAAGACCTCAACGAATCGCTCCGGGATGCCGTACAACCTCGCTATACTCCAAAGCGACTCCCGATGTATGCTGTCGAAGGCCTTGGTAAAATCGACAAAGTTGATAATGAGCCGCTGTTGTGTTCCAGGCTCTGCTCGATGATGTTTCTCAGCACGAATATGTGTTCATTGCACGATCGGCCGCGACGAAAGCCAGCCTGTTCTTCTCGGAGCTTCGCGTCCACAGCTTCCTTTAGTCGCCGTAGCAGGACAATGCTAAACACCTTGCCAGGGACTGAGAGGAGTGTGATTCCTCGCCAGTTGCTACAGTCCGCCGGGTTTCCTTTCTTTGGAAGTTTGATGATGACTCCTTTGCGCCATTCTTCGGGTACTCGTGTTGTCAACCAACATGAGTTTAGAATATCTGTCAGTTCGTTGACGAGACACTGCAGACACCATATCCAAGCCAGGCGCTTTGTTATTCTTTAGGAGCCGTACCGCCATCTCAGTCTCTGTTGTTATTTCTTCCGTCCGCACGGCCAGGTTGTTTGCTGGGTCGGGTGGATCAAAAGTGAAGGTAGTTTCTGGGATAGGCTGATTTAGCGTTTCCTTGAAGTGCTCAACCCATCGAGCGTCTTGTTCTTCTTTGGTTAGACACGGCTTTCCATTTTTGTCCTTGATAGGGGCAGCAGCAGAGAGGGTGGACCCTACAACTTTTTGCTGACCTTATTTTACAAAAATAAAGGTTCCTACAGGGGCTGAAAAATAAGGTCAATAACGCTAAACCGAACCTACTAAATCGTTTGGGTTAGCTCATTTTTGTTATTTTATTTTTGACTTTTTTGTTTTTTAATGTTATAATGCGTTTTGTTTACTTACCGGCTCACTCAATGTTTGTCGTCCACCCTCTCTGCTGCTATAAATTAAACAACCATTATCAATATTATTAACAAATGAGTATCGGAGAACCACATTCAGCTAGATTAGCTCGAGAGCGACTAGAAGCAATTAGAAAATATCTACCCGTTCGTGATTTAGTCAAGCAACAACTACAATCACGTCAGGAATCTCAGGTTGAATTTGAAGAGGATACAAAACAGTTATTTAAACCTATTACCGAGACCACTAAAGGTCTTCTTCCTGCGTTACAAAAAACCGCTGAAGCAACTGGAAAAATAGCAGAGCGAACAAAACAGACAAAAAGAGTTTTACGTGGACTTCCAGCTGAAATAGCTGCTGCTCAACTAATACAACAAATACAACCAATACCTGAGGGCGCTGAAGCACTAGAACCTGAGGGCGCTGAAGCACTAAAACCTGAGGGCGCTGAAGAACTAGAATCCAAACAAAAAAAATCAGGTTATATTAAACCGGCAGAAAAATTTCATCCAATGAATATTAATCTAATTACCAACAATATTAAAACCCCCAAAAAACTGGTTGAGTTTGCTGGAGGTAGTTTTAGTAACAGAGCTACATTACTAAAACCTGATTACGCTAATGATTTTAAAAGCCGTAATGACTGGCGAAAAGTATTATATAAAATATGGAATAAAGTGGATCGAATTAGTGTAAATGATCCAATTTATAGGGAATATAACAGGGAAAATAATAGAATGGATGAATTAAGAAAGACAGAACAACAACAAAAAAAAAACAACAACAAAAACAACCAAAAGAAGAATTTCCAACATTACCACAATCACCACAAATTACCACGACCACAACAACTACAACCAGTCCAAACAACAGGTAAGGAAGAAACTGAGGAAGAAGAATTTTATGATACTCCTGGTGCAACTGGAAGTGGTTTAGGAAGTGGTTTTATTACTTGCCCCAATAACGTCTTTGCTGATGTTGATCGACTAGAAATCCTCATTGGAGGAAAACGAGCTGGTAATAATTCCCCAGAAATCATTAATGAAGCAGCTGATATTTGTCAACGATTATTTACAGGTGGAATTATGGATATTAATGTATATCGACCCCTCATTAATGAAATCGCCGATGACTACTATAGTGACTGAGTATGTAATTAAATAACAGCTACTATAATAAAATGATCGTACATAGTACTCAACGTGGGCCAACCATGGTCAGGGTAATAAACTCACGATTACCAGTATACAAAACAACCTACGGAGATGGACTAGGTGATATTGTTCAGGGTCTGTTTAGAAGGATAGCCCCAAAAGCAATACCGATTGCAAAGCAACTGGGGATGAAAGCTATTGATGTTGTTCGTGAAAAAGGTATTGGTGCTATGGGTAATCTCGCTAGTAAAGCGTTTTCAGCGATCAAGGATAGACTAACACGATTAATATGCAGACCTGCGGTCCGACCTCAACCTGTAAAATTACCTAACACTGAAGTAATGCCTGCAAATAGTAGTAAAATAATAAATCAAGCTGCTAATCAAAAACTAGCAGAGTTGGCTGATGTACCATTATCAGAAAAAGAAAAAAATATAACCGCTAGTCTGATAGCAGGAAGTGGTCTCACTTCTTGAAGTTGTATTCGTTTTAGACGAGAATAATTATAATAAAGAGGTTCAAACGTATATCTGATCCAGCGTTCGACATGGATGCACCAGTACTCAAGTATGAGTCTGTGCGTGATTATCAATTTTATTCTTATGACGCTCGACTTCCAGATCAGCGTGGAAAGATTGAACTTCAGGTTCAAGATACAAGTAGGTATTTCTTACCAGCTGAGGCATTTATTGAAGTAGAAGGTGAAATTTTAAATAACGCTGCTCCTGCAGCACCAGTAGCATATGGAGCTGAAATTAGGGTTGGTTTTGTTAATAATGGCATTATGGCGTTGTTTGATAGCGCTACATACATGATTCACGGAAAAAATATTGAATCAATTCAGAAAGACGTTGACGCTGCTACAACAATACTTGGTCTTGCGAGATACAGCGACGATTATTCAAGATCTGCTAGTCCATCAATGATGTTTGCAAAGGATACAACCAGTTTTCCTGATCACAGAAACGTAACCATAGGTAATGTAAGAGCTGCAGGAGGAGCTGCTGATGGTCCTGCAGTATTATCAATGAATAAAAATTTCAAATTAGGAATTTTAGCACGTCGATCAATGTTGAAAGGTGACAGAAGAGCGTTTTCATGTTCAATTCCACTTTCACATATATTTGGATTCTGTAGAAACGTCAGAAAAGTTATTTTTGGAGCCAAACATACGTTTGTACTAGTACGAAAAGCCACGGACGATGATGCATTATGGAAACCAGCTGGTGATCCTGGTAAAATAGTATTAGCCAAGCTTTCATTATGGATGCCTCTGATGACTCCAACAATATCTGAAGAAGATTGGTTAATATCTTTTATGAGTCAAGGTGGTAAATCAATGTTGTCATATTGGACAATGACCACAGATGCTATCCAGGGTAATATTAATGGTTTATTTACATGGCAAATAGCTTCTCAGCAGGATGTTTCTTCACCACGGCATATATTTATTGCTTTTCAAAGTGCTGCACGATTAAATAATCAAGAACGTAGTGCAATGATATTCGACAATCTTGGTTTTTCTGAAGTATCTCTGAGGATAAATGGACATCAAGAACCATCCGAGGATATTTTATTGAGCTTCGATCAAAATCATGTAGCACATGTATATATCATTGTCTGATGACGTTCATGGGGCGTGATCAAAATATTGATACTGGTTTACAAATATCACAGTTAGATTTTACAAACTTATATCCGATTTATTACTTTTCACTAGGACATTTAGATTTAACCAGACAATCAGTCGTTGACATAATCTTTCGAGCTCGTGTTAACAGAAATATTGTAGATATTCCTAATTACAGAGCAATAGCCGTTATACTCAGCGATAAATCAATGTTACTTGAAGGTGTTGGTGGACGAATGAGAGTCGTTGATGCTCCAGTAGAAAATATGTAACACGTAGTTAGATCACCTTGATTTAAAATCAGGATAATAATTATAATGTCATATCATCACGCTAGTGTTACCCTGACTCCTGGTCAGATAAAAAGGCTACAATCAGCATCAAAAAATAACTGTGGAATAAAAATATCGCTAAAGCGAGAACAGATGAGCGGTTCAAATAAATTATCGTTGACCGAGCGTCAATTCAGAAACTTCAGTGAAGCTAAAATTCAAATAAAGGTATAAAACTTTATCTTTCTGCGGGTGCCATCAAAGATGCTGTTAAGACAGGTGGTATATTTCCACTTCTCGCAGCTGTACCAGCATTAATAGCCGCTGCAGCACCAACTGTTGCAAAAGCAGCTGCATTAGGTGCTGTTGGAACCGCTGCTGGAATGGCATTAAAGAAAGCAACCGGACAGGGAATTAACAAAAGGGAAGAGGTCTAAGATTACCAGGGACCCCATATTCATGGTACGGAAAGGGTCCAAGACTTCCCGGGACCCCATATTCATGGTACGGAAAGGGTCTAAGACTTCCCGGGACAGTTTACTGATATCGCCTATGTCCAATTTTGATTTACTTAATGCTGCTAAAAAAACTAAAAATAAAAAACTTCAGAGGTGTTTTTATGCGCGATCAATTACCAAAACAACCGAATAATATTGAAACTGGTATTATTAATCTCGATAAAAACTCTGGACCAGCCACGCATTGGGTTGGATATGCAATTGATCCACGTGGAATTATTTATTTCGATTCATATGGATTAGCGCCACCTAAGGGATTTCTTCATTACGTCAACAATATTATTGCTCCAGTTTGGTATTCAACGATACCAACACAAACACTAGCTGATCCACCAGTATGTGGTCGTGAAGTACTTAATGTACTTGATGCGATATCAAAATCAATAAAACCACCTCATAAAGTCGTGCATGAATATACCACATTGTCACATTTAAACGGATACTACTAAATATAATGGTAGATATTTACGGAAGATCTACTCGCAGAGAGGAAAAACAAGTTGATTTATCTAAATACGCAACTCTTGATCAACTCAGAAATGAGATTGACGATTTATTAAATATTACAAGTGTGGATCAAAATGAAGTCGTTGTTTTTCAGGATAAACAAGGACGATTAAAAACGAGTAACATACAACTGCCAGATGTACTTATACGAATTCCTACCGCAGTTGTTAATAATATCGTTATTTTCGCCGATCAGGGTAAAATACAAGATTCAGGTAAGTCAGTTAACGATTTTATCAAGCGAGCTGGTGATTCATTCAGGGATAGCATTATTATGGATCGAAATAAATGTATTGACCTTGGAAATCCAACCGTAGATGCAGACGCCGCAACAAAAAATATGTCGATGATCAAGAATCTAAGTACGTATTAGTCAACGGTGGTATAATGCGTGCATTTCTCAACATGACTAATAATGGTACTAATAATCTTAGAACACCAGAATCAGATTTTGACGCTGCAACGAAGAAATATGTAGACGATAGCAACATTCCTCCGACAACTTCGCTAAAAACAATCAATACCGAAATGACCACACTCAATGGTACTTTTACTAATCACGTACAAACTTTTTTAAAATTTCGTAGAAACATAAACAAACCCATGAAAGATTTTTTTGGTGATCCACCAACCGTTGACATAAAACTAGCTGACGTTAACATGAAACTTAATGATATTGTTAGTGGAATGCCTAATATTACTCAAAAAACTAATCTGATTAAAATTCCTTACAATCAGATCGTCAATGTCGTGTACACAGTAGCATCAGGATTAACAACATGGTCACAGCAAAATAACACTATTAAATATACCGCAAAAATTACTAGTGTGTATAGACTGTCTATCTTTAGCTCTGCAAAGTTTAAAATTTATACTGCAACATTTTCGTGGGGTCATTTTACTGATGCTTTCTCCGGAGTTGTATCTATAGTGTTAAATAAAGATGCTGAAGAAATATTTTTACTGGAAGCAGATGATCAAACAATAACCGCAACGTCTTACTGGTGGTGTTTGGAATTTGTAGCTGAAACACCACAATTAGTCACTTAATATAACAATAATGGATCAACCTCAGTCTCGCATTGACGTTCAACGTTACAGATACAATCAAGTATATGAACGTCTGTCTAAACTAAAGGATTTTATTGATTATTATAACATAAAAATAAAAAAAATGCAAAAGGCGCATAGTTGTCATTGATGTAGTTGTTTACTCAGTTTCTGCTGTTATTGCTGGAACAGGATTATTATTATCAACATTGACGATGACAGCACCTGCTGTTATAACCATCATTGTTTCAGCATCAACGACTATTGCTGGTGTTCTCGGTATTATAGCTAAAAAGATAGATACATGTACAAATGCTAAATTGCACGATTATATGATTAAATTACATACAGTAACAGAGGCATGTTCTAAACTATCCTTGTATATTTCTTCATGCGTTAGTGATGGTGAAATATCCGATACTGAATTTGCGATGATGATGAAAACCTATGATGATGCGTTTAAGGTGATCGCTAATGATTTTGGCGAATTAAATAATAACGATAATAATAATGACAGACAGGGAATTACTTCAGCAGATCGTCACTAATACGACTCCGTCAAAATATACAATGGTTTCATTAAGTTCAACCAATCCTGAATTTAGCGTTAACTTTCCAACCGCAATTCCTGCAAAAGAAATAGCGTTAGCACAGTTGCGGGTTTATCATAGCTGGCCTAATATTAGATCAAAACCATTTGGTGGCCTACAGCCAAATAATTCATTAGTATTCGCAAATAAGAATAAACCTGATGGAACTCCTGATTGGCAAGTAGTTAGTATTCCAACTGGCAGTTATCAGATAGAACAGATCAACGATGAATTTCAACGCAGAATTAAATCCATTACAGAAAAAGAATCCAAAATAGCGATTACTGCTTACGAACCAACATCATCAGCGGCTATTGAAATAAATTCCCCTGATTATCTCGTAGACATCTATCAAAGTTCCATCAGATCTGTGTTAGGATGGCCTGATATTCCACCGATTTATCAAGGACCACTAGAACCACAACGATCTGATTTCGTCACGAATAAAATAATATTTATACAACTTCCAGAATATCGAAAAGTAAAAGATGCTTATCCATGGCAAAAATATTTAGGCGATACAAGAGCTATACATTATATAGATAGAGTAGAAAGATATTTTATAAAATCAATTGATGGCAAAAAAGGTACAATAGAAGTACTTGATATTGATTTAATAAATTCATATGCTAATACAATTAAATCTGAACATGAACGTGTATTTAATAATCTACGAAATTTATTTTCAAGCATTAATGTTTCTTACAGCGATGATTTAAAAAATCAAATAATTGCCTCAATACAACATTTGAATCAAATTGCTTCAGATCTAGAGTTTATGAATAACGTTCTTGTTAACAGAGAAAAACATTTATATAACCCAGAAACAAATAGATATGTTGTAGGTTATATAGTTAATGAAGACGATCCAGTTCAGCGTGTTCCACTCAATCGTTTATTTACAACAGTATTTCTTAAACATTTCGGAATTACGCAAGAACAACTACCAACATTTATAATTCTCGGATTTAACTCTGAAGAGCTAAAGAAATCAGTTAATGATTTTATTGATGAACAGTTTAAAAGAATATGTGATTCATGGAGAAAAATAGCCCCACCACCGGTTATTCTTAAACATAACAACGATCCATACGGTGGAGACCGTCATATATCGCCAGGCATTGTTAATATAACATCAACGATCGCAATCAATCTAGTATGTGATGTAATTGATGGCAATTATCAAGTAGACCTTGAGAAATCTAGCCACCGCAGTGGCACTGTGGAGCAAGGTTATATATTATATACATTCAGTCCTCAAGCTCCGCCTGGGTGGTTAATTGTATCTGAACCAATTAACCCCGTTTATCTACGTGTGCATAATCCATTATTGTCGAGAATAATTTTCAAACTTACTGACCAGTCTGGATACATTTTGGATCTACGAGGAGAGAATCTTAATATTAATTTGTATATACACTCGTAGAGTTGTCGTATTTATGTACATGTGATAGCGCACCAACACTGTTTGTTTAGCGAATAAATTCGTTTGCAATCGGCGCATTATTCAGAAAATAGTATAGATCTGAGAAAATTTGCTTGTTTTATTTTATTTTTGCTTGTTTTATGCTATTTTTGCTTATTTTTTAGTCAGATTTCTTGCTCTGTGAGGGTCTAAATCATCACAACATTTGTAACACTTGGCAGGTCTCTATATACATTTCTCTCAAAACGCAGATAAAAATTATTTTTTCACTGTAATTGATTATATAATGAAGCGCGATAACTCTGCTCTGTCTCTCTGTAGAGCAAATTAAACGATTATCTCCCTTGTAATACATGTTATCTATAATCGAGGTATTCAGTCTCCACGGACACGATATATATCGTTTTTCGTTAATTATTTAGTGATCTATCTTCTCTCTGTAAGCATCGCTGTTAGTGAAGCAGCAATTTGTAACAGAGAGGGATATTGATGCATCTTTTGACTCTGATAACCTTAAACTCACGTCAGTTTTATATACCAAGTACGTAAAGTTATTTTTAGCTCTAACGTATTTTGACCTTAACGAACGATAACTCATACGTGCGATTATTTTATTAATTTTGAAAAATTGAAGTAAATTCACGCTACATTAGTAATACAAGTCCTGTGAGATAGCGCAGATATTTTATATACTTAAATTTAAGTGTATTATTGATAAGAGAGCGATGGCCGAAGTGGTAAGACGGTTGGACGTAGATCGAAGTTTTGCAGACTCTCGCGTGTTCGAGTCTCAAAAAATGCTAAAGATGTATTGTCTTGCATTTGGCGACTGACGCTATTTAAGTGGGGGAAGCCGGAGCATTTCCTCGAAATCCACAACAGACAAAATACACTCTCCTACCATAACACCCTTGTGGTGGGTGTACCTTTTACACTCCCCGGGGTTTTGTATGGGGGAGAGTGTACAAAATCTCTTGGACGTAGACAAGATTCCCCCGTCATCACCATTTGTATATATTTCATGTTCATAGAATCATCTATGTGTTCGTAGAGAGAAGGCCCGTCTGTATGTAGAGATAAGTTTATATGTAACTAAAGTGCCCAGTAATTTTCCATTGAGGTCAAATGGACAGTTAATCCGTGCCAGTAATTTTCCACTGAGGTCAAATGGACAGTTAATCAGTGCCAGTAATTTTCCATTGAGGTCAAATGGGCAGTCAACCAGTACCCAGTAATTTTCCATTCAGGTCAAATGGACAGTTAATCAGTGCCAGTAATTTTCCATTGAGGTCAGATGGATAGTGCCGTCCAAAATCAAAATCAAAATCATAAACCATCTGTATATATTTCATAACCATACAATTTATGTTGTGCTGAAATCAAAATCATAAACCATCTGTATTTATTTCATAACCATATATCACACAAAAACAGCCCCCTGACCAAAAAAAGTCATGATGGGCTAATATTTTTTTTTTTATTTTAAATATATAAATATATATATATATATATAATGAACCATGAAAACATCAATGATATTATCTGTGCTATTAAAAAACTAAAACATAACGGAATAAAAATATCTGATAATCTCGACCCTCAGAAAATTATGTGCGATTTTGAATCGCTGCAACAGAGAAAATTTGATAATAAATATATACTACCTTCAAACTACAGATTTATAAAATTAATTTATCAATCTATGCTTGAATCACTAGATATGGTAAACGATGATCAGGTAAAGCTATTTGCACCTCTTGCACAGTCAATCGAAAAGGTTAAATCCGAACTGTCTCGTGAATACGAAAGAAAAAAAAGATCGTGGATAATCGTATAATGCAATTAAGAAAGATTATGCTATCTGATTCTGTCAATAGTGACGCTGAGAGCAGCGACGGTGAAGGTGGGCCTTTGACTGTAATTATGGCTAAACAAAAACCTTGGCAAAACTGACAGTCGAACTATATACAGTAATTATGTTTTTGTTAAGAAATAGTTATATGTATTTCTTGTGGGTTCCATTAGTGTAAGTGCGACAACTGCAATATTTATTAAGTTTTTTGCTTGCCTCAGTTGTTTCGCTTGATCATTTAATACCGCAGGAATATACTTAAATGTGAAATTTGTTCCAAATTTGAACGAAAAAGCAGATTTGGTAACGCCATCTGCCGTGCATTTCACTGAATGTAATGCTATTTTAAAGTATTTACTAGCAGAATAAATTGACTTAAACATAATTTCTTCCCCAGTCTCTGTATTTACAGATTTAACAGCTCTTGCATATCGTACACCACCAGTATTTCCTGACTTGCAATTTTGACTTTGCGTGACAATTCGTAAATTTGTAACTGAGTTATCAAGTTTATTGCCACTGATGTGATCAACTACATATCTATCTTTAATCAATCCAAAAAACACTCGAACACAAATCTATGTGATAAATAATTTTTATTTCCATTGGTATTAAATTTAAAATAACCAAATGTATTAACATTACCGACTGTTTTTTTTTTTTGATCGACAGTGCCTGATCACACCATCACGAGACGCTTCATAATTTTTGACGATCGGATGCGCAACAAATTCGTTCTGCTCCATTTATATACTAATACTATTTGTCTAAATCATTATTCTGAAATCTGGCCAGATAATCCTCTACGGTTTTTATAGGGGATTTACCTAACGATGTATCATTTATTTTGTCATAATAACGTTTTAATTCTCTATATTTTTTTGCCGCCGCATCTCACACATAACCGAGTTTTTCCTCTGACTCCAGCACCACACTGAATACACGGTTTTGGTCCTAGACTTCCATATCTAACACACTGCATATGGTAGCTACAGAATTCATTCACGTATGCTCTGTTACAAGGAGAAGTATGTCCAATTTTAAGCCAGTGGCAGTAATTCTTTGTTTCAATCATTATATATACACTAAAAATTCAATTTAAATATTTGTTTTAATTATATGGAGGAATTATCCGTTATTGAACCTTCCCCTGCTAGATTTGACCTTGACAGACTACCAGAATATAAATTTAGTACTTTGATGCAGGATCTAGCTTTAACGAATGAAGATATAACTAAACGTATCCGTGAAGCCAAAAAAAGAATTTCGTGACGATGGTGCTGCTCATGCATGGTCAACATTCAGAGTTGGAAATGTTTTCAATGTGATGAATGACAAACGAGGAAAAGTAATTATTAACCAACTTGATAATCAAAAACATTTTATTTTAATAAAATTTATTGTAAACACAGATGATGATATCTGGATTATTCGTGATAAGCGTGATCCAGTACGTGTGCAGTCGGGAAGCAATATTGTTCTCTTAAATAACAGATCCAAGCCCGGAATACTTACAGGTATTGATAAGCCTTATTATGAACGGGAGTATCCTGTGACCGCAGTTGTCTATGCAATATATCCGCTGAATGATAAACCTGATGTTAAGGATCTTAAACCGATGAAACTGTCGAGAATAAACTGTGAAGCTGAACGAGTTACAGAACATTTTACAAATGCGATACGTGGTAATGGCCTGACAGATTTAAGACGTAAAAAAATAAACACATGGGCAGAAACAGTTAAAGATACCGGAGCGTCTATCAAAGATGTCGCTGAGCTAGAAAAGAAATTAAGATTTCCAATAACAGTGAAGACGTAAACCGAAGAGATTTTATATAAACCAAAATACATAAAAAATGGAGCTCCGATAGATATTATTGATCATAATTCGCATGCTTGGACCTCAGCAGTAACAATATTTCCACGAGATAGAACGGTTAAATTTTATGATGGTCATATACTTGATTTTATCAAAAATATCAGTAAAAGTGACCCAGTATCTGTGTGGTTATTTCAAAGTTCAGAATACGAACATTACGATCAGTTTGTACGGCCTAATGGTAATATTTACCGTACAGAATTTTTTCATGAAGAAATGGAACATCTTGCGCTGAAATATACTTCAGACGATGTCAAAGTTAGACAATTATTAAATAATTGTTTTACCGTTTCATCAGTAGCTGCCCATTTCGCTCAGGAGAAAAATTTATGGAAACCGACACGATCGGAATTTCTTGAAGATGTCCAGAAAAGTTGTATAGAATATGGACACGGTGGATTATGGAATACCAAATACAACTATAGTGACGTTATCTCTGTTGATATGGCAGCGTGTTATCCTGGAAGTTTTCTTGGATATGGGAAATGTTCTAGATACTTTAAGAGATTTGGACATCCATCACACGAGATGACCAAGGTTTCGATAAACAGATCCCTACCAGATTTTGATTTAACAGGATTTGCGTGTGTAGAATCATTCGAGTTTGCACAAAATCTTCATCCTATCAACTATATTTGGTTTGGAAGACATTTTTCAGAGAAATACTGGGTACCGATAGTGCTGTTGAGGTATATGCTTGATGCTGGAATTTTAATATCGTTGAGAGTAACTGAAGCGATTATATCATATCGTCCACAGAAGCAAGTTTGGTTACCAGAACCTGTCGATGATGCCAGGAAAGAATTCCTTGATCTTGACGAAGATGACTGTAAATGCAAGGACGATGAAAAACTTGCAAAAGATCTTGGTAGAAAGATACTCGGCAAGTTTACTCAAGGTAGTTCATACGATTATAAACGACACTGTACAAGATTGATTATGGATGATGCTGAACTAGATTTTATAATCGCTGATACAACGGAAAAAAATACGTTTGTAAGCCGATGTAATGCTTATTTATCAGATGAAACCAAACTAGGTACGATTGTGAGCTATATTGATGGCGATTCACCGCAGTTCACTCATTTAAGATCATCGATGTTAGCTTATGTTTCAATAAATCTATTGTCGATGATAAACAGATTTCTTAATGATGCTGTTAGAGTTGCTACGGATTCATTTTATATACATAAAAAATATAAGGATTTATTAAAACCGCTGCTCGGTAATGGTGAATGGGGGACTTGGAGGATAAAACAAGAAAATATACTTAGTTATTCCAAATCTGCAGACGTTGAAATTAAGGAAATATATTACAAAAATAATAATCAAGCATCAAAATCATCTGCACCATCTGTATACGATCCTGTAGCTAGACATAAGACTGTTTATCTTAACGGATGCGGTGGTTCAGGCAAAACAACTCGTGCGATTAACTTATTTATGAATAATAGTTCAGATATAATTGTTTTGACACCTACACATAAATTAGCCAGGGAAATAAAAGAGCGAGGAGTAAAATCATGTACTTACCATAGTTTCTTTAGATGGTGCGGAGACGCATGGACTCCTGAACGACTGGGTGAAAAATATATACCTAAGTATATTATATGGGACGAGATATGTACGGTGTCATTAGAAGTATTAAAAGTATTTCTTGAATGGTTGTTATTAAAGAATACTGCTGTGATAATGTGTGGTGATCATGGTCAACCACCACCTTTTGTTGGACAATCTCCACATGAATGGCTGAAGAATAACGTAGATTATTATGAAGAAATAACTGATGACCGTAGAGCCATTGATGAACCGCTGAAAGAACTTAAAAGATTAATCAGACTGCAGCCATATAAAATACAATGTGAGATAATGCGAGGAGTAATTCCAGAAACTAATATGAAGGATTTTCTGAGTTTATGGAGACCCGCTGATTTGATAGTCGCAAGTAGAAAGATAGTTCGTGATGAACTACAGAAGAAATTATTTACGTTACACAAAGAAAAGTTTTCAGATCTACCTGTACCTTTGTGTTATCGCCCAGCTGACACTCGACGGCAAAATATCGAAGTGGAAATTCCTGGTGTTGAGGTACAGAATCTCGTCTTGAATGATATTGTTTTGGTTGCTATTGATGATGTTGAATGCGCATTGAGTATGGATAAATCTCCATGGACGTTAGGATACGCTATAACGATTCACTCATCTCAAGAATTAACTATTTCTGATACAAATATCTGGATTATAGATGATCGGATTGAATGGTCGATTTTAGTCTATCTTGCAGTTTCTCGAGTCAGAAGAATATCTCAACTACATAGGGTTATTATAGATTACGTGATAACTGAGGAAATCACTAACGACCCTGCTGCAATAAAGAAAAAATTAGCGGGTTATAAGCAATGTGACAAAAAAAAATAAGCGTAACTTTGATATTGATGCTGAATTTATTATAACGCTAAAACAACGACAGAATAATGATTGTGCAAGCTGTAACTGTAAGATTGTATGGCAGTATTCGAATAATAATCCAAGACAATTTACCGTAGATAGAATTAATAGCGATCTAGGTCACACACGTGATAATGTGATGCTGACCTGTCTTGAATGCAATCGACGTCGGGGCGCTAGTTTACATAAGTGAACGTGGTGGTAATTGTGTATCCGCAGGAATTACTTGTAATTGTTCACGTACAAATCCACGCTGAGGGGATGTAGAATCTAGTCTGTAGATTGCAGGTCTTCCAGTGGATCTAACTATGTCAGAAATTGTATGTGTAGTAACGCTCCAGACAGGATCGGTTGCTCTTTTTTTACCACCCTCAAGTTCCCCAGGCTCATATAAATATCTTACAGTTACATTACCTAATATTGGTCGAGGTTGTTGTTTATCGCTACGGGTTATATATTTGTTTGTAATCGCATTCGAAGGTTTCATGGAAGTTGCACGAGTAATTTCATTATTTAGCGCAGATATTACACTTGGTAACCTTGCAACTCATTCACCAGATCTCTCTCCGGACTTAAAGTCGGTAGATATTTCCTTTGCGTATTGATATCCAAATAACCGTTCAGCAAGTGTTCTATTAAATCGTTCAACGATTGCCTGATCACGATGAACTTCAGTATGTCCTCGTCTGATTTTAACGTTATGTCGCTTCATCAATGATGATACTGCACCAAGAAATTCCTTACCAGGATCAACCTGTAATAATTGTGGCCATTGCAAAGGTCCTCGCTGATAAATTCGCTCGAACGCAGATGCAACTTCAGATGCTGTCTTTGTTGATAATGGTTCCGCTTCTTTATATCTACTTGCAACGTCAATGACAGTCAATGCGTATTTGTACGTGCGTGATTTTCGTCCACGTGTTTTAATAGTATCGTGCGGTAAAATAAAATATCTGCTTGATGAACTTCATTAGGGACGCTGACATCAAAATGTGCGTACTGAATTTTTTTAGGTGGTGGTAGATAAATCTGCCATATTGCCTGTCGTGCTAACCACGCTGCAGCGACATTACGTGAGACTTTTGCTGCTTCGGAAAGTTTAGTAATAGCTGCTTTGCCTCTCCAATATCCTCTCGGGGAATAATGAACAGATTCCATTATATTAGTTATATAATTAATTACCAGCCCCTAGCATTATTTTACTTTTCATAGCAGTTTTTACTAGAAAACTAGCGAGGTTTTCTCTGAGATTTATTAGGTATAGAATTTAACGCATGAATCAATTTCACATCTGCAAGATGTCGTTGTTGTAAATTCGTACTTTTATACGCAACATCATGAACATGACACGCTTGATCAATCTTATTTACTGGATGCTCTCCTGGTCTTGGTTGATCTTGATCATCAAGTTGGATATCAAGTCGGGTTCCAGGACCACAATAATTATATCCAGGAAGGTGTTTCTCACCGGGGTATTTAGTCCATGGGGTTCCTGGTAATTTCCCTAATGAAGCGGCTATATCTCCACCTGTATTTAATGAAATAAATTGTATTTTTTTGTACCACATTTTACACATTTACCTGTAATTGCACGTCTTTTATTTTTTGTTGTTATTGTCATTAATCCAGTGGTATCGGTAGGTGCTCTGCATCGAACACAATATAAATTCATATTATTTATTATATGGATATAATTGATTTCTCAGCGACACGAAAACAAGAACCAGTAAAGCACCATCCAGCGCTTCCGAATTCTATCAGAATGATAATAATAGGCCCATCTGGATCTGGTAAAACACAATTATTGCTTAATCTAATAATGCGATGGCTCAAGTGGGATAAGTTATATTTGGTAGCACCATCTGTAGATGATCAGCGGTGTTATGGGGTACTTAAAGATTTTAATGAAAATGCAAAAATATTGGACAAAGATGGAAACGATGTTATTGATTTTATTACCGATATCGATGAGGCACCATCTGTAGATGATCTAGATGGACTTATTAATAATTTAGTGGTGTACGATGGTGTTATGCTGGATAAACAATCGAATCCAGCTAGAATATTTTCTCGAGGTAGACATAAAAATACTGATGTGATTTTTTTTTTCACAACGATACACGCAGATACCTAAGGTAATTAGAGATAACTGTAATATTTTGGTTGTATTTAATGGAGTAGATAATTATACCCTGCAGAATATTTACTACACTTGGTGTTCAGGGGACATGGACATGATTAAATTTTAAAACTTATTTTCAAAATCACAAGTTGTTCCGTTCGGATTTATAACGATAAATCTACATGACCCAAGATCTAGATATCGTGTAGGTCTGGATAAAATCTTTGGTTAATTTATAGCAGCAGAGAGGGTGGACGACAAAAATTGAGTGACCCGGTAAGTAAACTAAACGCATTATAACATTAAAAAACAAAAAAGTCAAAAATAATATAACAAAAATGAGCTAACCCAAACGATTTATTATCCGTTTTTCAAACTATATGGTAATAATAAAAGTTAGGAGGTTTGGTTTAGCGTTATTGACCTTATTTTTCAGCCCCTGTAGGAACCTTTATTTTTGTAAAATAAGGTCAGGAAAACGTTGTAGGGTCCACCCTCTCTGCTGCTGGGGCTCTGTGTCCACTCTTCACTCCGGTGAGGTCGCGAACGATGCGGTAGAGCGTCTTTGTGTCATTTTTCTCGGCCGCTTCCTGTGCTTCTTGGCTCTTCTGGTCTAGCCACTCTCGCTTGTCTCGCCTACAGCTTCTCTTCACTTTCCGACCTGATTCTCGATAGGCCTCCGATGCCTCCAATCTCTCTTGCTCTGTCCTTGCCTGGTCACGTTTTTGCCAAAGAATCAGGTGCTAATTTCAGTTATGAGTCTTCCAAACTCAGGTCTGTAAAGGGATGGAAATTATGTTAATAAAACAATGTCCCTGACTTTTTTCAGTTACAAGTAGGACAAGCTCTCAAAAGATTCTTTTTACTAAAATCTTACCTTCATTATCAACCAATCAGGGGCAGTCAAACCATGTATACTCTATTTTATCTTCACTGATTATAGTATGGTTCTCGTTCTTTTATATCTGTAGTAATGTGAGTCCTTCAACAACTCCCAACTCCATGGGATAACCAGAGACCAATAAAATCAAATAAAATGGTCGTTATCTCCCCTGCAGGAGTGCTGCCAGGATATCAGGATTTAATCTAAGTTTTGTGTGTGTGTGTCACTCTTTCTTACTGTTCCACTCTGTTAAGGCTCTACCAAATACTCAAAAAGATGTCATCTCTAGTTGTATAGCGATTGTTACTGTGATGTCATTGAGCATGGTCACGTGGTTGTGGTGGGGTCTTGGTTGGGATGGTAGAAAGACCATAGGCTTACTTCATATTTGACAGCTAATTACGATGTTGTGAGAAGAATTAAACTTTTTCTAAAAATTAATTTGGACTCTGATTATATACTTGATTCATAGTCAATGAGCAGGTTCTAAAATTGATGTGTTTATTTTGGAGCCATGTTCCTCCATCACATTCAAGAGCTGAATATACCAAAGGCAAAATTAGAACAGTTGCATCCTAAATTACTATCATGGCAACTTTAAATGTTATTTAATGTGAGACTTTAATGCCAGAACTCATAGCTTCAGTGATTTTTGGGTTAAAAAATGAATTTCTTCTCAAATAACTCAATTTGGTGCAGATTACATTGTTTTTTAATGATACTGAGAATTTTTTATATGTAAAAATTGCACAAGAAACGAACAACATCAGATCAGAAAATTAATACCACTTGGGAAAGACTGATAGGAATATGCAGAAATAATGATTATTATTTAAATGGAATATGTGGTTACAATACGAGTGCTGGATCTATAACTTTGCAAAATACATCTCATACAACTATTCTGTTGTTTCTAACAACACTATGTAATATGGTAATAATTTTTGCACACATGAAGCTGACCCGCTTTTTACTTTAGTCCCTTGCTAATTAATAGCTTTAATTTTACAACAAAACTAAGCACATTTTACCTTTTGACAATAATACATGATAAAAAATATTTAGATTGTAAGAAAATAGAAATTGCAGTTTTATTAAAAGTATTGGCACCAGTAAAACTAGAAGAGATGGTAAAAAGAATCAGGATGAACAGATAAATAGTGTAGTAAAGAATCCATATATCAGAATTACATCAAGAATTTTTTCATCAATTTCACTATTAGTTAATGACACTGCTTCAGAATGTTGTGTACTAGTAGTAATCCAATCTGTAATACAGATACCAAATGATGGTTTAGAACTAAGTGTCTACAGAAAATATCAACATCCTCAAAATATACATAGGAATAACCAAACACAAACAGAACAAATTTTATCCATCTTGCTTTGAGTTTACACATTTCAGTCAGTTTCTTATGTTTAATGTCATTCAGTTTTTGCACATAGAGATCCTGTACTTCATTTGGTAATACATCTGCATGATATAAAAGTTAGTCTCGTTATTCTTTTGTTGCCATAGTGGTTCTGCCAACTAGAGATCTGCACACACTTAATTATGTTGTATGGGGATTCTCTGATGATCCCTATGAGCATTAATCTGTTGAATGTTGCTGAATTTAATATGATCCTCCTCTGTGTACGAATATTTTTCTGTGCTGAGAACTCCCTTTCATTGTCTGCAGCCTGAAATGCATATGCATAACTAGCTTGAACAAGTTATTGTTCTTTATGGTTGTGCAATTTTCAACATCTCACAGGTATGGCCTCATGGGTAATCTCTCTTTGATATCTCTGTTCCAAAAAGAAAAGTTTTCACTAACATGAACTCTGCCAAAGATTCTCTTCCTTGAATCAGTGCTTTCCTGCCTCTTATGCAAGATTTTTTTCTCTTCCATAATGCTGTATTAGAGTTTTAAGTACAACATTACCATAGTCTGCTTGTTCAGACATGGGTATCTTGAATAAATATAACCGGCATAATGCCCTTCCAACACGTACATCGGACAGGCACTCAACATCAATTTTGGGCTCATAATCGCATACTGGTATTTCCAGTGACATTTTCCCAATGTCCAACAGACTGATATACATGAAATTCATTGTCATCATAGCTATCACCAGCCAATATTTGCTGACTGAAAACGTCCTCTGATGACAAACCCTACTGTGATTCAGCCATTTTGGTTTACTGTGTGGCCCTTATTTGAAACACGCATTTGTAAAACTTCATGATGAAATTAAGGTTAAAACTACCATAAAATGCCTGTTCCAGGGCCCAATGAACCAATCAAATTTAGTTTAACAGCCATTCATGTCGAACTGAAGTATCCAGCTATTTTAGTTTAGGTCTCACTGGACAGTTTATCTGGTGAATTTTCATCCGACAATAACCTATTGCAGAAAAGAGAATAATTTTACACTGAAGCTACAAATAAAAACAAACTAATGATTTTTGTAGAAAGCATGCATGTGAGATTTTGACTGCGGCGATCAGGTTAATTTCTTAATCAAGTGGTGGCTTTTATACTGAACCAACACTACCACCAACCCCTCTTTTGTACATTCATTTTTGACAGCAAAGAGCTATTTTGACTATTTTCCTGTGACAAGGCGGCTAAAAGAATCAGTATGTGCCTTATGCATGAATGAAGTTCACTAGTACTATAACAAATCAGCATGCTATTCACCACCCCTCCACCATCTCAATTTTTAGATATTTACCTCTGTAGCAGACATACATAAATACGTAAGCCAAGTCGGCTGTTCATTTGCAGCCCAAGTGACGCATTTGATCTCCAGTGCTAGTCTAACTGTGACAGGCAGTCACCAAACAAACCAACCCATTGTCAAGCTTAACTCAAAGTAAATCTAAACCACATTACAGATTTAGCTTCTGTGTGAATTTATAAATGTTAGGCTTATGATAATTAGGTTCATGCCTTCTACCTTAAAGATTAGGGAGGTGTCAAAATACGAAACTATCCAGTGAGACCTTTAACGTTTGCCTTCCTGAATCTGGATGTCGTATCAAAATCTGCGATATTGCTACTGGCACCTCGAATTACGTCACGAAATGCACTTTTAAAGTTAAAAGTTGAATAAAAATTGCATACTGCGCAAAGCACATTTTATATCCGCGACGTTGACGTAATCTGTGGAATGCGTATCACTTTTTTTAAAAGTACGCGAATTCATACAAATTAAGTGCACTCGCTTGTACTGGCATCATTTTCTGACCCAATGTTTTATTCACGTTAGACCGCTAGGAGGGGGTTAGATGCGATTTTAAATATATATTCGTGTTTTACTGACAAACCCACCAGCGATTTCTCATTTTGTTAACACAACCCACAACAGAAGTGATTTTCCTAATCAGCCTTCC
>JAECUM010038490.1:0-16004 GCA_016617855.1 Megalonaias nervosa
TATATATATATATATATATATATATATATATATATGAAAAGATATATGTCATAGAAGAGTCTAAACTAGAGGTCTCGACGACCGCTTCGCTATGGTTGCCACTGCTTGGACTATGTTCATCAGTTGTAAGCCACATTCTGCCTGTAGATAACCGTGAAAGTCTTGCGAGCGACTTCAAGAGAGATACAATCATCCAGATCATGAAGACCTCTTTTCAAACATCAGCAGACAACTTTTCTTTAGGTACAATGCATTACCTATATACATGTCGATTTTAAGAACAGCATAAGTGCAACAGCAGCCGATTTAAACAGCTTTTGGAGACAAACCACCAACGCATTTGCCTGCAGCTTATGCTAGACATACGCCTGACACCAATGATATGGAATAGTAGTGTGTGAAAACATAAGCTTGTTAAAAATCAGTCCAAGATATATTCATTATATTAATTTAACAATATCTGGGGACCGAAGAGAAAATCCTAATTGGAAAGAAAATCCCAGCCACCAGCCACAAAAATTAGATAGCCGGATCCTTAATAACCAAAAATCTCATTCAAATTTCTTTGGGCACTCTTTTTTTATTTGGCGAGTGGGTGTTTGGCGATTTCAACATGAATCTATTTTGGATCAGCCGTCAACAAATGCGGGGCCAATCCTATATTACCTCATTGATCTTTGAATGATCCTTCATTATATTAAAAACAACTAACGAATTAATAATGTCCCGTGATAATAGAAATATCTTCCACTATGTATCAAGCATATCAATTATTTGTCCACTTCACAGCATCCACATCCTACTCACCAATGGCCGACAACGATCTTCCAAAACGTGGGTTATCTTCCATTGATTGGCGACCATCTTCAGAACTATGAGACCACTCAAAATTGTAGGTTATCACTGAGAATTACACTTCTCAACTTTGTTCATGTCGACCTTAATATCAGTCATGAAATACCAAAATAGTGCCCATGTTTTACAATATGGTTCATGCACAGTAGCAGGATTGGTTTCTTTTTTCAATATTTTATGTCACTGTAATTTACCTATGTTACATCACATACACATAACTGCAGGTATCCGCGTAGTTGCGGATTATTTTCTAGAACGTTATTTTGTCTTTCAAGAGTAAACAGTTCCGCTACGATAACCCTGCATATGTTGGTTATGTCGAATCGCCAAATACAACCATCTATCACTCTCTTCTTGGATGTTGACTGACTGACTGAGAAGGATTAAAGTCGCCTATGCTAACTTAGAGCTTTTGCGACTCGTTAATGCTCAATTGTTGAGCTTTTTAATTGGTCGGTGTTTCAGGAATGATGCCGCAAAAACACCGCTTTTATGTACGATAGTCGTACTTTTTAATTGTATGTCAGGAGGTGCAAAGGAGGAAGGGGACCCGGCAGGGGACGCCAACCGCTGATGCCGTGTATGCTCCAAAGGGCCCGGACCGACGTGATTGAATGTCAAATACTGTCCAGCTGTGCTAGTGGACGTTCCCTATTTCCAATATTGTGTGGGCCACCTGTGCAATTGATCTAAGTTTCTGAGTTGAAGATTGCCTATTTTATCCTTGTGAAGTTGGAATTTTGTGTACTAAGCGTACTTTTAATGGCGAAATTACACCAATCAGCCGGGTGTCAGCAACCCTGTGTTTTTTTTGGGGGGGGGCACGCATTGTTAGTATTAGTTGTTGTTTTTGATGGCGGAGGGTGTAAAGGATCAGGGTAGTTTTGTACGATGGTGTTATCGAATGAGGCCTTCTATTGCCAATGGAAGTGTCTCCCTTGTATATAAAAGTAGGGGGTGAGAGTAGAGATGGGGGGGGAGGGGATTTTGGTGGAAAATCTGTAGGCAACACAGGCTTGTTGTTTCCAGAATTCCACCCAGGTGTTGCTAGTATATTTTCCCTAGCACCTGTTTTAGGCCCCTTGTGTTAGTAAAGGTGAGGGTGGAATAAGAGGAAAGTGAAGAGAGGGCTTATAGTGGAAAGTCTTTGTTCAACATAGGCTTGTTGTACGCAGGATTCCACCCAGGTGTTCGCTAGTCTGTTTTCCCTAGCGCCTGTTTTGGGCCGTATTTGTTAGTGAGGGGGTTAGTAGAGGATGGGTGGAAAGGAGAGCTTTTATCCGGAAGTGTTGAGCCAGTGCTTGCTCGAGGAGGTGGGCCAGTGCTTGCCCAGGGGAAGGTATGGATTTGAGCCAGTGCTTGCTCTTGTGTGGGCGAGAGCTTGCCCATGGGAGGGACTGGGGTTTGGTTTTTTAGCTTTTGATTTGGAGGGCTAGTGGTTGCCCTGTGGAGGTACTGGTCCTTCTTGGTTCTGTTCTTCCGGTGTTGGAGGGCTAGTGCTTGCCCTGTGGAGGTTCTGGATCTTCCTTGTTCTGTTCTTCCGGAAGGGCTCGTTCTTGGCCGCCAAGTGGAGGTTAATATTCCAGTCGTTTTCCTGTGTTCACTTGGCTGTATTCCCCAGTTGCCTCTCTCTTGTCTTTTGTCTTCCTTGTCTTGATTTGATTATTTTCTGTCAATCGTCAATTTTGAATTGATATTGTGCCCTTTTTGTTTTGTTAATGTCATGCATGGGGGATGGGATGGGAGACGGGAGGGGAAGATTGTTTTGAAATATATTTTGTATATATATATATATATATATATATATATATATATATATATATATATATATATATATATATATATATATATAATATTATTTTTTTTTCCTTCCCTTTAGTATTAGTTATTAGTTGTTAGTTGATTATGTGTTGGTTAGTGGTTATGTTAGTTATTATGGGTGTGTGTGCTTTGTTAGTTTGTTTTAGGTGAATAGTGTTGGAGTAGTGTTGTTTTAGTTTGTCGCATGCTATGTACAGAGTGTTTTTTTGTGGTGTTGTTTAGTCTATATTATATTGTTGGTTCTGTATGGTTGGCTTGTGATGTCTTGGTCCTGTTTGCCCTTGTTATACTTGCCTGTCCCTCGACGCGATTGTGTTTCCGATTAGACTTATTGGTGTCCGTCTGTGGCACTGTGCACCCCCTTGTTGTTAAAGGTGAATCTCGATTCCTTATGTGTGTAAGTTCTTTTTTAGGACTCACCTTTTGGCTTGGCAGTTGTTGCCATAGTCCTGCCTCTCTTGTTGTTGCTAGTGCCCTTATGTGTCCTTTTGTCTTGGTATTTTAGTTCAGATTTGCCCGTTAGTTGGTCCTTGTGCTATAGTCTTATTTCCCTAGTTGAATCTGATGTTCAATGGTATTTCTGGCTCCCTCGTTGTTGCGTTTGGTTTTCAATTCCTTGTGCCTTTTAAGGCTGATTTCAGGACTTGCTTTTTAGCTGGTGTTTTGCCATAGTCCTTTAGTGTTTGCATGTTGTTTTTACTTACCCTGTGTCCAGCTTAATCCTGTTGTTGTCATTGTTATGATGTCTAGTAGTCCTGGATCTGTCGTCGTTACCACTGGATTTTGATTACTTATGCCTTTTAGGTTGGTTTGGGAACTTATCTTTTAACTGGCGTTTTGCCATAGTCCCCTTTTTAATCCTGGTCCTGTTGTTGGTATGTTTTCTGGTAGATAGGTGTATTAGGATTAATTGTTAATTGTTAAGTCTGGTTAATAGGTTAGTAGGATAAGTGAGTGCTGACGTGTTGGACGGCTGGTAGTGCTTGTCTCTGAGCCGTGGGTCTAGGCTCATTGTCATAGTCCTGGTTTATTGTGTTGCTGGTGTTTTCCTTTTTGTTTATATGTGACCATGTTTTTGGATCCCCTTTAGGTACGAGATGACGTTTTTGTAGGTAAGTTCTATATTTGTGTTCTTGGTCTTATCCAGTATCTCTGGGTATGTTGTTGGTGATCCAATGCGTTTCTGGTATTCTTGGAAGCTGTTCCGCTGCACATTGTAGGTGGCACATGTGTTGAATATGTGGTCGAGCGTCTCTGCTATTGGGCAGTGAGGACAGTTGGTTGTTTGGTTCCCTTGGTCTTTGAGGTACCTTCCGAAGCTCCCTTTCAGTAGTGTTTTTCTTGCCATGCTTCTGTTGATAATCCTTAAGTCATTACCTTCCATGTCCTTTGGATACTTCTTTTTGTAGTTGGTGAAGATGCCTTCCCTTGTTGGAGTTGTTCCATATGTGTTGCCATTTTGTGTTTATTTTCTGTCTAACCTGACTGTAGAGTTCTTGGACGCTGTAGGTGAGAGAGTGTGTTTCGTTGTTGTGGAGGTTCTTTTTTGAAACTGTGTCCGCTTTGTCGTTCCCTGGGAGGTTTATGTGTGACGGCACCCAGAGGAATTCAATGGTGTGTTGATTTGTCTCGAGTTCTCGAATATGTTGCATCACTTCCTCGAGCATATTTGCTCTGCTTCGTGTTGCACCTGTTTCTAAGGTATTGAGGACGCTGAGAGAATCCGTGATGATAACATGGCGCTGCTGGGTTTGAGTTTTGATCCATTTTCGTGCTTCGTTGATTGCCCAAAATTCGGCTGTGTAGATGGAGCAGTCATCTGGAAGTCGAGCTCCAATTTGTATTTGTTGTTCTGGTACCATGATTGCTGCTGCCGTTCTGTTAGGTTCCTTGGATTTAGATCCGTCCGTGTATATTTTAGTGTATTCCGTATATTGGTCCTGGTGTAGTTTTTGAATGTCAAGTAGCATCTTGCAGGGATTTTGTTGTTTGGTTCCGAATGTTTGTGCTATGAGGTTGATGTTTGGGGTATTATTTCTCCACGGGGTGGGGTCCCCGATTTGCCGTTGCTCCGCTTGTATGTCAGTTAATTGGAGTTCTGCGCAGAGGGTATGGACTTTCTTGCTTGCTGGTGGGTTTGTTACAAGTTTTTGATTGAATGATCTTTCGCATAGCTTAGTTAGCGCCTTAGTTGGGTTTGCGTCGCTGTGTATTGAGTTCCTGATGGTATGTCTTATGATTTGTTCCTCTCTGCGTAGTTGTAGGGGTAGTTCTCCTGTTAGTATTTGTAACTCTGAAGTGATGTGTTGGGTAGTGTTCCAGTACATAGACGGAGAATTTTGTATTGAAGAGAGTCCAGTTCGGATAGCAGTTTGTTGTTGGCTGATGCGTAGACCTGGCAGCCGTAGTTCCATCTTGATCTAATTAATGATCGGTATAACATAAGTAGTGTGGGTTGATCAGCTCTCGATGTAGTTCCTTTGAGGTGTTTCAGCAAGTTGATGTCTTGTTGTGATTTTTTGACGAGATTTTCGATGTGTGGTTTCCATGTGAGTTGTTCATCTAGAGTAGTCCCAGGAAGTGGGTTTGTTTTACGAACTGGATGGGTGTACCTTGTAGGTAGAGTTGCGGGTATTTGGGTTTTCGGTTGCGGGGGCGGGAGAAAAGCATCCCGACAGTGTTGGTACTTGAGATTTTAAAGCCCCAGTTATTCGCCCATCTGGTGATGTCGTCCAGTCTTTGTTGTATCTGTGTGATGTGGTGTCTGTTGTTGGGGTTTCCTGCTTTCCAGATTCCGCTATCATCCGCGAATTGAGATAGGTTGATGGTGTTATGTAGGTATTCTCCTAGGCTGTTGACCATAAGGTTGAATAGAGTGGGGCTTATCACACTTCCTTGTTGGGTTCCGTTGTCCAATGTGTATGTTTCGGAGTATGCATCTCCTACCCGGGTCTTAATTCGTCTTCCTGTGAGGAAGTTGGAGATCCAGCGGTGCATTTGTCCTGTTATTCCATATTGGTTGAGTTTGGCAATTAGCCCCTTGGTCCATACTAGGTATTCTAGGTCGAAGAATATTGCTATGAGATGGCGGTTCTTTTTCCTTCGTGCGATGAAAGCGAGTTTGATGTCGGCTTCAAGTCTGGTGAGTTGGTCTATGGTAGATCGTTTGGGCCTAAATCCGCTTTGATTTTCCGTGAGTAGATGGTTTCGTTCGAGATGGTGTAGGAGTCTGTTGTTGATCATCGTCTCCATAATTTTGCAGATGGTGTTGGTGAGTGAAATTGGGCGATAGGATGAGGTAAGTTTGGGGTCTTCTCCTAGTTTTGGAATCGCTATTACAATGGCTTGCTTCCAGGTGGTGGGTATGTTGCCAGTGTTCCAGGTGAGGTTGATTAAATCGAGGATAATCCGTTGCATGTTGTCAGGTAGGTGTTTGTAGATTTCGTAGCCAAGATTATCCTCTTCCGGTGAAGTGGATTTCTTGTGGCGGAGCGCTTTGTGACATTCTTGCAGTTGGAAGTTGTCGTTGAGCGGTGATTTCTCGTTGGTTATCTCCACAGTCTGGTCCTTAAAGAGATGTGGGTATTTTTGCTCCTCCTCTTGGCGTTGTAGCATAAAGGTTTGAGTGTGATTACTGTTGCTGCTCGAGAGTGCAAAGTGTTGTGCTAATTGTTCGGCCTTTTCTGTGTTAGTTTCTGCTCCTGTTATCTGGGGTGTTGTTTTGGGGGTTTTACCTTTCATGGCTTTGATTTTGTTCCAGACTTCTTTCGTGGGAGTGGAGTGATTGAGTGTTGAGCAGTAAGTTTGCCAAGAGGCTTTTTTGGCTTGTTTAATTGTTCTTCTTGCTTTGGCTTCCATTTGTTTGTAGATGATGAAGTCGGTGGAGAGTTTGGTATGTAGGAAGTGATTTAGTGCCTTCCTTTTTGCTTTTAGAGCTGATTTGCAATCTTCATTCCACCATGTGATGGTCGTTTTTCCTGTTTTTCCACTTGTTTTCGGTATACTTTCCTGTGCAGCGTCGTTGATTGCTTGAGTGATGTTGTTGTAGTAAAGGGTTGTGTCAGCACTTTGTAGGTCCTCTGTATGTTTTGTCCTTAGGATGGTCTGGAAGGTGTCCCAGTCTGCCTTATTAGTTTTCCATTTTGGTGTGCTGGTTTGTTGCTCCTTAGGGTTGTGTAGGTAAACTGTTGTGCGAATAGGGAAATGGTCGCTACCAAGTGTACTTTGTTGCATGACCTCCCATTCAGTGATCTGAGCAATGAGTGGCGTCGCTATGGTGAGGTCTATGGCTGAACATTTTCCGTTGGCCGGGTTTATCCTAGTGGTGGTGCCTGTGTTGAGTATTATCATTTGGTTGGTTCTGGCGTATTTGTCGATGTTTTTCCCTCTGGTGTCCGTATGGTCGCTTCCCCAGTCTATGTTGTGAGCGTTGAAATCTCCGCAGATGATGCTGTTGTTACCTTTGTCTTTGAGTATTTGGGCAAGTTCCTGAAAGGGGTTGGTGTTAGTGGTCCCTGGGAGGTATAAGTTGTAGATGATGATCTTTTCCCGGCCGATTGTGAGCATAATTCCTTGATGTTCGATTGTGTTGATGGTAGGGTTCGTGGTGTTATTGATTTCTGTGATGTTGTTGAGTGTTGTGTATGTATATGGTGATACCTCCTCCTTTTGTCCCGTGCTTGGATGTTAAATGTTAACATCGATTGATGAACAGCTGTGAAATGCACAAAATAACATACTTGTTTTGTTACGTGTTGACGGAAAGAACGAGACTGATATGGCGTAGGGATACGTCGATATTTTTAACATAATTTTAGCTCTACAGTATGAACGAAATTCCAAATGAATAGGGATTGATATAACCAGTAACCAGTAAACGGATTATAGTCGCGTATTGCTCGATGGCTTCTGCGACTGCTTGCGATCCTAGGCTGAACCGCTGTCCCTTTAAGAGGGCACTTGGCCCCGGTCTGGGCCTTTTGACCTTTTAGTACCCGTCCGGACGCACTCCATCACCCCCAACTGACAGACCCAGCAACCAAATCCCCCGCCCAGGCCCCAACCCCGCCCCACCACAACCACCCCAGAAACAGCCCACACACCCCCACCCCTATACCAGACCCCTACCACAAGTAACCGAGTCAAACCCCAAGACAGGCAACAACCAAACCCCACCCCCCACCCCCAGAGGGCGGTGATTCAAGTCCCGTACGGACCAAACCAAAATAGAAAGCCACCAGAAAAAGAGCAGCCAACAGCCCCCAGGCGAAGACTCCAGAGCCAGTTCCAGTCCATGTCTCAGCTTGCTTCCTTGATGTTGATGGTCCTCTCCGAAGGCCCCCAAGTCACCCAAAAAAGCCTTGATACCCCTAAATCAGTTTAATCAAATTCAATCCAGTTGTGACTATGGATATCCCTATACCAGAAGTGTGTGAGCCACCTATGCAATTGATCCAATAGTTGGGAGTCATGAATTTTGAATAAATATCAAGTTAGAATTTTGTGTACTGAGCGTACTTTGGAAATGTAAAATGTACCAATCTGCTGGATGTATGCCATCCTATGTAACATTAGCACCGCTTAGTAATTATAGTTGTATTGTTTTGAGCGCACGGCCAAAGGATCATGATGGGTTGTTTTTGATCTTCTAATGTAAAATGAAGACCTTGGTTATTCCCTCTCTGTCCTAAAGAGGGTTTTGATGCTTGTCCGGAATTTTGGGACAGCAGGTGGGGTGTGTCCTGGACTGTCCCTTACCATATTTCGATCAACACCCATATGCCAGGGTCATGGTAGAAAATCTTAGCTCAGCACTGGCTTGCCAAGTTCAGGAGTCCACCCAGGTATTGCTAGTATATTTTCCTAGCACCTGTTTGATGTTCCCAGCGTAGGTGCTTGTGTGTGTGAGGGGAGGGGGTTTGTGGGCAGCAGGTAGAGCTTCCTGGACTGCCCCTTGCTTTGATGCTTGTCGGCAAATTAGGGATTGATATAAGTTCGATTCATTGAGTCTAAAATATGACCACGCGGACGTCATAGAAGACATCTACGTAGTTCGGACTGGGTGTGCTATACGAAGATACGGACTGAACAGCTGCATTGAACGTCACATTAAGCTTGTAAGATTCAACGTGCATGTAATAACACGTTATAAAGTCACTAAAAGTAACGTCAACAGTGTCCAACTCTAACTCAACTCATGCGACTGAACTATCTCCAAGCCGTTCATTGAGCGATATATGTACGCGTATTTTATCATGTGATGAATAGATTCTTTCCTATGTGCTCAGATCCTTCGGAATTTATAACACGCGTTAAATTATTCCTGTCTTCTTCGAAAAGTTTGCGAAACATACAATTTTCAAAACTCGTTTTATAAATTTTATTTCGAATGAACACGTGTGCAAGATCTCATCCATCCTTCATGCCGGTCAAAAATTTATAGCTATTTATTAAGTTGCACAATTTGTTGTGACTTCCGTCTCACATCTACTCAGCTGTAATGTGTCAAGTAGTAATCAACTTTTGATAAGCACGTGCTAAATTTAATGTTTTCTTTCAGATAAAGTAGTCGTATAAGAAAGAAAAAGCGTAGTCATTCTTGTTATTTCTTTTATGCTGCAAAAAGGTAGCTGTTAGCTGTAAGCCGTGCGTCCATCATTCGACTCCTACTTAGTCATTTGTCAACAGCTGAAGGTGGGCAGGTCTTGCATCGTCTTGACTGGAACAGGGCCACGTACGTGCTTATCAAGCTGATAAGGCTGCGAATTTATCAAACTTTCTAAATGTGTGCCTGATTTACAATAACCGAAGCGATGAGTTTAATCAAAAACTATTAGAAACTCAGCCTTACCCCTATTAATGCATTCGACTTGTTGAACAACTGAACACTGTTACAATGTGCATGTCATACATCGCTCATCTTCTGCTATTTCATCTACAGTGCGTCTTTTACCTTTTATTATGACAGGATTCAGTTTGTAAGACATCTCTTTGTTGAATATATCTGACAGTTCCAGCTAGACATCCCTATTACTGTTGTGATGGTGTTTCCTACTGCTACATATATGCACATGATGAAGGAAAAAAAAAATCGATAATGGAACCGGATATTCGCTTGAGATGCTTTTAGAAGATATACAAATACCAATAAACTATGAATCTTGAAGGGTGTTTCTTTAAAATAAAATGCTTCTAATAAAAGGTTATGTTAACAGATATGTTGTTGAAAGCCAAACACAGTCGTTTAAATGTTTACTGATTTTATCAACGTTTACAACGGTAAACTGAACTAAGCCGTTTACAAGTAAAATGTTGCAGCTTTACACATGATTCGTGTGCGGATGCGCAGAACCATAGCATCATGAACGCTAATATTGTACTTTGTATAGAAACTGTGCATTTTAGAATGCAAGTTTTAGACGTTGCAAAAAACATTGTTAAATAGCTAGGATGAAAGTCAATCTGATTAAAATCAGATCTCCACTCTCGTATGTGAAGATCTTACAGCGACCGCTTAGGGGTCATATTCTGGTGACCTTCAAATTAGCCAATAGAAATGCAGCTTTCGACAATCTGAAAGTGAATCAAAGCGTTCGGCACATATTTATGCTCTTCAGCCACACTGCTCAGTCTCCACGTAGATATAAGATTTCATCTGATTGGCTGATAAAATTTGCTATTAACGGTAATAACATAGGTCACCAGAACATGACCCCAAAGAGGTCGCTGTCACATCTTGACGTTGGAGAGCGGAGATCTGATTTTAATCAGAATGGGATGAAAGTAAGATATGGAGGGACTCCAATGTTTGTCTACCTGTGGTTTAATCCGATATAGCTTCTTTACTAAACAGTTGTTATTTTCTTATATAGAGAGTTGAATGATATACTGAATGTACAATAGACATGAATCCATTGGCAAACGATGATACATAGTCACAAAGTAAGTATGCGATGTACATAAAGCTCAGTTTGTCCCACATCATGTCATATTAACATGACCAACTTCCCGTACTACATCCAATATTGCTGACAGTCATGAATTTCATTGTTAATATAAATAACTATCTTAAATTAATTCTTTCATATTGTGCCAATAGTTATTTCTCTGAGGGAAATTGTTGATTCCTTCATTCCTCCAACTCTAAAACAGTAACAAAGCAAATTATGAATTTTCCACAAAACAAATCTGTAGACATTCTATGGTTTTACTTTCTGTCACAGTTACCTCCTCAATGTTATATTATGCTGGAATAAATGAGACGAGTCAGGTATCGTCACATGGATTACGAAAGTTAAAGACATACTACTCAGGCATGGATTTGGTCATGTTAGGTATGTACAGGATGTATGAGTTAAACAAGTATATTTGAGACAAAGCTACCGTGTCCTTTGGATTACTTCGAAATTTTCACATACACAAAAGATAGCCATTTGTGTTCTTTTGGAGAGCTTTAAAAAAATATACCTATATTTATAGTAAACATATCATTTATATATGCAGGAATTCGGGGTTCTTCGTTCCTCATGGATGCGGGGATACGATTGTTTGTTTATGCTTCGTGCAATAAAGAAAAATGTTTTGATTCACTGAGAACTCTCTTACAAACAAACTTCCTTACGAGTAGTCCCTTGCTTGTCGCTAATGAGAATACTGATAAAGTGATACATCAACATCAAGAAAAGAATCATGCGCAGTTGTAGAGAGGACTCTCGAATATTATTATGGTCACTATTTCTCTCATAATATTTATACGGAATATAGCTGTTGTACTGTAAAGAATGATAGATGGTGACGACTGCCTTAGTATGTGTCTGAGGTTTAATATCTGGTCCATGTAAAATAAATCATGCCTACTAAAAAAGAAGTGACTTAGGAACTGTGGCTTTTTGGCAATCGATTTCGAAAGACCCTATGAATTCGGACTGCATGCAAACCATGTTTTCACTAACAATTTCTCTAGACAAATGCAACACTTTCTTTTCAGTGACTTCTTCATTCACTTTGTATGAGAGGGACCAATATCATAATCGAATATCAGAACCGTGTCTTGACATTGCCGTTGTGATGTGAAGTCTGGTATGCGAGATATTATCCTTTCTTTTAGATGTGTCATATAGACAAAACCATCTCTACGCCCAGTCGATGTAGACTTTGAATACTGCATTTAAGACTTTAATTAGTTGGTTTTGATTTCTTTGTACATGTATCAAATGTGCTTTCTGAATTTGTTAGTTTCCTTTGTCTGCACGTTTTAGTTCATTAGAGTTGAATTTTATATTGCAAGATTTATGTCACCGTGCCTTTTGCTTCTCTAAAGAATTTGTAATTCCACTGTCATCATCTAGTTTCGTCAAACAATATCTATAAGCAGGCCGCTATCGAGTTCTTTGAAGCGCACTATGTTATGAGCAAATGTTTTGTATCCAGCTGCAACAGCTGCTCGTTTTGATTCTGCTGGGTTTTGTAATAATTTGTTTTTTGTGTATTTGGAAAAGACACCATATAGTATTATCAACTGCTTTTGATTGAACAGCTTTTCTTCAAAGTTCTCACTCGTTAGTTACACGTTCCTTACTACGCTTGTAGTCATAGTGACATAAAATAAAACTTTACTTTAGAAAGGATCCACACCGTGCGTTTTCACGTTCATCTTGTCGATGTTTTCTGTTAATCGATAGAGTTGTCCATTTTTTATTTTTTTTTTTATCGGTCTCATTACATCGGAAGTAAAACCTGTCGTCTCTTTAGGGAAAGTATGTAGCCATTTCTGAGTCAGCACTGGTGCACACAAATCTGTTTCACTGGAAACAAATATGCTGCCCATTTGTTTCAACCACATTTGTCAAATAAAATTTTGGTTCAAAAGCTCATGTATGTGAGCGTGTTTGTTTGTGTGTTGTTCTGTGAAGACTAATTGAAAGTACAAAATGTTCACAGATAGTTTAATACTAAACTTTGTATTTCGTTAGCTATCATTGTTAGTATATCATCATTGCTTTAACATTTTCTAGTTTACCTAAAAAAAATCCACAATGTTATAGAAATAATTGTAAATATGTCTTATCCGCCATATTGAATGAAACCGGAAGTTGGTCATATCCACGTTGCCACACTACCGCTGAACCAAATTTCATCCTTTTATCATAAACTTCACAATAAGTTTCACATAACCGCCGCACTATCACGTCCATGTCGTTTCTTGTAGCGAAGCAATAAAAAAGGGGTATTGAGTAGTGTTAAATTGCCCATATAAATGGTTTACATAAAAGGTTCGGAGAGTTAAAGTGTCCCTGATATTTTCATGAGCTCTCTCATGGCAGTAACTGACCAGAATGTTTTGTTGACCAGGTAAACAAAGTACCAGTGTAAATGTACTACACGTCTTTAAACACGGGCTTTAAATGCCATGTTTACCTAGGCACGGTCAACATTCTGGCTCACACACGGGACATATTTCAGTCCTTTTTGCAACAAGGATTACGTGGAAAAGGTGCATATTTATAATTGGAGAAAATTTGATCAAAATTGGGTATTCCCAAGTTACCACATAACTACATTGTTAACAGTGTTAATATACGAATCTAATGTTTCTTTACGATACTGCAACATTTAATAAAATTTAGTGGTTATTCGGAACTTCCTCAGTTCTCTTGGCTTTGGTTGCTCCAGCGTCTATCAAGACGTACGACCAGTGATTACTCAGAGCTAAAACTTTAGAGTCTCAGTCTAAAGATATGTTTCTTTACTTATGGATGACCATATTACATTTTAATAATAACTTCTATTACTAAAAGATGAGTAATTAGATGGAACTAAAGTAGCGTAGTTAAAGCAATGACGGCTTATTGAGGTATACTTTCGAAGAGTTATTTATATCGATATGATGCAAATTAATTCGTCAAATGAGTTCGAAATCTCATTCAAGACGATGATGTTCCGATGACATAATGACGTATGATGACATGACGTCATATAAAATAAATGTATAAGGTCTAGTTAATTCGGATGCCTTGCACATTATGCGTTTATTTTATGACGTAAAAATCATTTCACTATATTATATTGCTGTTTCATTGAAAAATCAGTATTTTCGTCTTTTTATAAATATGATCATAATCTTGTGCTAATTTCAAACGAAATTTATAAAACTTATTTTTTAATTTGAATCGTTTTCTAGCCAAGGCTCCCAAAATAGAATTAATTCAACTAGTTTCATACATTTTCTGTTTACGTCTTACCATTATAAGGCCACTGATATATATATATATATATATATATATATATATATATATATATATATATATATATATATATATATATAAATAGAATCAGTATAATCTGTGATAGTCATAATACTGTCAAAGTGTCAGTAATTCAATGTGTGTCTTTATCTAACTGGATGGATGTTTTGGGGATGCTGTTTATGTGTTTGATAATGGGTTGGGATCCTAATAGAATGGATTTGTATTTTGTTTGTAGACCCAATATACATCCAAAATAACACATCTGTATCTCACAGGGTAGGATGTAAAAGAAGGGGCATAAATAGAATTTAAATTCGGGGCTTTATTTCCTTATTTTCTTAGTGGCTGAGGTGGACAATGGGGCTTTAGTTCTTTATTTATCCGGTGGATGAGGTGGGGAGTAGGACTTTAGTTATTTACTTAAGACAGAGAGAAAAACAGCACATCTTACATGGCAATGACTGTGAAAAATGCTTTTGAATAAAGCTATCACATCGATCGTCTCGCAAAGAATCGAATTGCACTGATTATCGATGTAATCATTTCCTAAAGCGTGTAAGTGGTTTTTTTTTCTTCTCAGTTTGGTCATTGCTATCATTTGTTTATGTTCCGAAGTCGCACAAACACTCTTTTTCGCTGATCACCAAGTCTCCATGACAACTATAGGTCAAAATGTGAAGTATTTTTTTGTCGAATATAATTGTTGCTATTGTTTAGTGGTGTGTTACCGTAAAATTCAGAATTCGGGCTATTCTTATCAAATCAAGATTATCTCGCAAGAAAATATCATTGAAGTTCCCAAACCCGGGAACCATGTAATAAACAACGACTCTGACGACATCGGAAACTTTGATATGAACTGGAACCCGTCATTAATTAACACAATTAGGAAGCGTTGGCAATCGTCAAAATATATTACTTTAACAACATATGGAGACTTATTGCTACCAGGAGAGGAACTAATAACTAATCAGGTACACACGCGGTATTACTCTATGTATGTATGTATGTATGTATGTATGTATGTATGTATGTATGTATGTATGTATGTGTGTGTATGTGTGTGTATTTATGTATGTATGTATGTATTATAATTATTATTATTATTATTAGTAGTAGTAGTAGTAGTAGTAGTAGTAGTAGTAGGTGTTAAAAGGTGATATTTATCATGAACATACTAAACAGTTATCATGAACATACGTGTAACTATAAGGTATGTGCGTGATAAGTACTGGCGAATAATTAATATAAGTGACAATAACGCGCACCTGCTTATTAGCTTATGCGTACGTGGATGAAATTATTATCACATGGATGCATGTCATTAACAAGTACGTACATGATATCAAGTACGTACGTGATAGAAACAGGTACGTACTTTATAACTTACATACATACGTGAGAGCAACATGTAAATGATAATAACACATAAGTACGTGCTAATCTTATGTGCACACTTACTTTCACAATATGTACATGTTACTATTGGCAATAAATATATTTGTCACTGATTTAGTTACAAGTCACTAGATCAAAGGGAAAATATCAGACATGAATGACACGGTTCAAGTCTAATTCCGGCTTGGACTGCGTCATAACAATCAGTGGCGTCACTATGGCTGGTGTCACCCAGTGCGGTAACTCATGGTGTCACCCCCATGGACCCCCTTCCTGCACAAAAATTCAAAACTGTTATAGTCATTTTGGTGTCACCCCCTCTGATGGTGTAACCCGGTGAAGTCCGCACCCCCCTAGTGACGCCACTGCCTAACAATATGCGGGTATGTCCTTCGTACAAGGGCATGGGCTCCCGCAGAATGGGTCAAGGAGGATCACGTGACCCCCCCATCATACTGCAAATATATATATATATATATATATATATATATATATATATATATATATATATATATATATATATATATATAAATATCTATAAATTCTGACAAGTTTAATCATGCAAATAAAGCTGAAAATATGTCACAAGATTCTGTTCAAAACGCTTAATAAATATTAGCTTTAGTTTCAGACTGCTTCTTATACTAACTCTACCGGCCGTGACTGACTGACCCCCCCCCCCCC
>JAECUM010038492.1:0-23138 GCA_016617855.1 Megalonaias nervosa
TGTGTGTGTGTGTGTGTGTGTGTGTGTGTGTGTGTGTGTGTGTTGTTTCCGGTTTTAAAATGTTTCTCAGGGCAACATAGGCTATACATGGTGGCCATGATACCCGGTGGAGGAACAAACCCCTTTAAGAACAACCGACACATGGGAAGATACTAGTAAGCTTTGTCATATACCCGCATTGGCCAAGCCCGAGGCTCGAGCTCACACTGACAGAGGTTAGACATCAAGGATTCATAAATTCGAACGCTTAATACCACTTGAATTACCATTAACAGTTTCAGTGAATTTGTACGCCGCAACAAGAAATTATGCTGAAAAAGTTCTCACTGGTCCGATTACTCTAAATTGAAAACAGCTTATTTGCGCATTTGCAGAAATACAGAGGAAATCACTACTGTAGTTTTACGCTAATTATGAAGTGCAAAGGATGTATTTAATATTTTACATCCAGGACGTTAGTAGTTATCAAGTATGTATCTATTTAAAGTACACGATATCTGTACGCTTCGCCGCACCGGTGGCCTGGTGGTTAGAGCGTCCGCCTCGGATGCGGAATTCGCGAGTTCGAACCCTGGTCAAGTCACACGAAAGAGTTATATAAATTGTACTAATGGCTGCCTCGCTAGGGGCTTAGCATTAAGAGTTTAGTGTTAGGACTGGTCGGTCAGGTGTCAGGATATTTTGAATGGGTTGGACATCATGCTACATATCCCTGGGATGATACCCCAGTGCTGGACATAAAAATGCCACACTGCAGACATCGTAGCGATATGACTGAAAAATTGTTAAAGCTACGTTAAAAATCCAAAATCACACCCGCACACACACACACACACACACACACACACACACACACACACACACACACACACACACACACACACACACTGTACGCTTCACTAATTTAGCTTGTATTAACAGACAGTGGGAACGTCTAAATATGTTGAAGCTGACGATTCAAGGAAAATAATGTAAATCCTTCTCTCATGTCAGTACTCACTGTCCGTTGATAAGAACGGGTTGCGCTGTATATCGTTGGGTCCAATACGCGTCACCTTGGTTACTATGTCATAAATTGTAACATTTCTTATTTCTTCTATTTCATCTTCTGTGAATAACCTGAGAATAAAAGGATAACTATGTTGTGGTCGTCATGAGACGTAGAGATGACAATATTTATTGAACATCGGATACTATAAACAACAATTGCTTCTTATTCTGTATGTGTAGCTAAGGGATTGAATCATTTATATTTATTTGTTATGTCCTCAAACAGTGGGACCTGTGGTGAAAAATAAACGTTAGGAGACTCGGTAATCAGATAACATAATTTATCCAGATGAGTATGTGTAATGATAGGTGTATAACTCTTTGATGGTTCCATCCGCACAGAGGTGCAATAAATAAATTAGTCGAAAATCCAACATTCCTCTGTAAAATACGCAATACAAACAGAAGATATTATCACATCTTAGCATAGTTACATAAAATAATCCAAAGATATGAGTAAACCATACTAAAGAGAGCAAAAGGTTTTTGTTGCTGCTGTAGGGTTTAACGCACAAGATAGGCTATACAAGGCGGCCAGTATAAATGGTGGAGGAAGAACCCGGGAAACCCAGGAAAGAAAAACCTACACACGAGAAGCTACTGGCAAGCTTTCTCACGTACCCGCATTTGCTGAGCCCTAGACTCGAATCCACGCAGGCAGAGGTGAGATGGCAGTGATCCGTAACGGTGAGCGCTTTAGACCACTCGGCCACTAGGGGCCCCTGATAGTAAAGATAATGCAAAGATATGAGTAAACCTTAGTAAAGATAGCAAAGGGAATCCAAAGATGTGAATAAACCTTAGTAAAGATAGCAAAGGGAATCCAAAGATGTGAATAAACCTTAGTAAAGATAGCAAAGGGAATCCAAAGATATGAATAAACCATAGTAATGATAGCAAAGGTAATCCAAAGATATGAGTAAACCTTAGTAAAGATAGCAAAGGTAATCCAGAGATATAAATAAACCCTAGTAAAGATAGCAAAGGGAATCCTAAGATATGAATAAACCTTAGTAAAGATAGCAAAGGTAATCCAGAGATATAAATAAAACCTAGTAAAGATAGCAAAGGGAATCCAAAGATGTGAATAAACCTTAGTAAAGAAAACAAAGGCAATCCAAAGATATGAGTAAACCTTAGTAAAGATAGCAAAGGTAATCCAAAGATATGAGTAAACTTTAGTAAAGATAGCAAGGGGAATCCAAAGATGTGAATAAACCTTAGTAAAGATAGCAAAAGGAATCCAAAGATGTGAATAAACCTTAGTAAAGATAGCAAAAGGAATCCAAAGATATGAGTAAACCTTAGTAAAGATAGCAAAGGTAATCCAGAGATATAAATAAACCCTAGTAAAGATAGCAAAGGGAATCCAAAGATATGAATAAACCTTAGTAAAGAAAACAAAGGCAATCCAAAGATATGAGTAAACCTCAGTAAAGATAGCAAAGGTGATTCAAAGATATGAGTAAATCTTAGTAAAGATAGCAAAGGTAATCCAGAGATATAAATAAACCCTAGTAAAGATAGCAAAGGGAATCCAAAGATATGAGTAAACCTTAGTAAAGATAGCAAATGTAATCCAATGATATGAATAGGGTCAATGTAAAGGTATAACTGTTCCAAAAGATTATTTGGATTATTCAAAATGAAATTCCTTCAAGATCTCAACAATATACAGCTGCATGCTAAGTTTAGTTGAAATTCAACAATACTGGTTACAATAATGCTGAGGAAACACAAGCCAGAAGTACAGTCTTTGTTATATCAATACTGAAGAAACACAAGCCAGAAAGCCAGTCTTAGTTAAAATAATGCTGAGGAAACACAGCCAGAAGGTCAGAGAGTCTTGCATTTAACCTCTGTAGATGATGTCGTTAGACGTTGGAAATCAAATTCGAGCAGGAGTTCATAAATAGCAAGCAGCAAGCTAAACTGGGTTGCAATACAGCAAACCTTGATAAATTTACGTTGTGGAAGGCAAGTCAGAAAGCCAAAATTTTGAGCAACGGACAAGACGAACGGCATTATATTATTACTTACGCCATCTTCATTGAACGAGGCTCTAATTAACATGAGCTATTATTATTCAGATAAACATTGTAATACAAACAAACTGCGGATGGAACGTAATATAGCAGAAGGAACGTCTCTAGCAACACGGAAATTGTCGAGTAAACAAAAGGGTATGCGGAAGTAGAGATAGCAGATTCCAACTACAGTGAGCGGTTAAGAAATGGCACACAGTATCCTCAGCGACAGTAAAGAATGTGGTATGCTTGGGAACGACCATATGTGATACTAAACAGAACAGTTAAGAAACGTAAAAAAAAGCGTTTCGGAAAACTATAATGTGATATTGTGAGACGAACCAGTAGTAAATACTCTGGTGAGAGTACGTTACGAGAACAACGCCAGATTAGCGAGACAGGCGTTAGATAAGCAATCTACTTTTTGAAAACGAAAGTGTATCACTGGGCTATGCAAAATTAATAGCACCAAAATGGTCAATTAGGTTGACATAAGCACTTCTTTCATTAAAGTGTGTATGTTTAGTACAAATTTTGCAAAGGTTACGGCTATGTACAAACATTTCAGAAAGGTTGGAAATCTAAAACACTAAACTAATGGCCAAGATTCACACTTACGGTTTAAATGACTCAAGTCTTAGAGTTTGATATTCGATCTTTACATCAATAATTAGTCATAAATGGAAATGTACGACGTATGTCTTTTAAAAATAAAGATAATTCGCAAATTTTATTTATAACAGTGAAATACGCATGTTTTGATATTTGTTTAACAGCACTATATCGACACAAGTGATAAAATAAAGCTTACCCGTTCTTGATGTTTTCAAACCAAAATCTGTCACCGTTTCTGATCCTCAGGAACTGGTCCAGGGTGATAGTACGAAAAGTTTCCCCCATACCATCAGGGGTTGTCTCCAACAAAGACCCTGGAAATAGGTCCACGTTATCCGGTTTGGATGCATTTCCGTACACCCGACGCAAGTTTTCGATTGGCTGGAAATGTTGTACAAGATTACTTCAAAATTCCAACGTTTTTGTTATCGTGAACATAATTTTGGCAGAGTACACGTCAGAGATAAACTTCTGCATTTGTGTCATTGTTGTATTAATTATTTACGATGTTATGTTGCTAAGAATACATTAAAATAAATAAAATAATTACACCACCGTAGAATTAATATCGGCACATTAAAGTCTAGATTTAATGCACTAAAGACAACACAAATGCCAATATATTTATGTTCAAACAGTGAACAGATCCAATTATATTGTTCTATATCTATCACACTTGGCAATTCCTATCTAGAATGTATTCGTGACAAAAGTAGATAAGTACCCCTTGCATATACAAGCTCCCGTTATACATGGAAGTGTTGATCTCCTCCCAAGTTTGTCTCCTAGGTAACCCGTATGCCTCGCGGATTGTGTTATAGTCAGACAGTCCATGATCTCGCGCGCGTTGGATGTTGATGGCTACCAGGTCACGCCGGGAAAACTCCAGGGGGCCAAACAAATGTTCTAAGAAGGAGAAATGAAGATTTACAGGTAGTAGTATATAAATTTTAACATTTCTAATTATATTCTTATTCATTAGGGTCAAGGAACATTTTGTACCATATTATTGTATAACAGGTACCCTCTTCCCGCACTACCCTACCGGTAAATGTATGCTTCACATGAATTGATTTTAAAGTTTCTTAAGTAGACACGCAGTCACCTCACGAGAGGTTCTCCAAAACATAAGCAAAAGTCCCATAACAATGTTTACTCAAGCATTATGCTTCTACATCATGCACGATTCAGGACATGCAGATAGCAGAACACTGTCCTACATTGCTTTTTATGCACCCAAAGCCGTATGTTTTATTTTCTCCCAAAATGGACGAAGTGGGAAACCAAAGAAGGCTAAAATGTTTGAAACAATCCCCTCCGAAAACAGTCCTCAAAATATATTGCTTATAATCTTTGTCACCTTGTTGCAAAGCTTCTCTCCAAATTCCATCTCTCTCCCTCTCAGCCACTACAACTCAACCAAGCATTTTTTTCAATCCCTTCCCTAGAGGAGCTACGGACTGAGTCAAACCCGGACAATCAACTTAAATTGTACACTGAAGGGAAAAAAAAATCAGATTGTGCAGTATTAATAAAATATTTAATTTGAGAATGGCTTTAACTCTGATCTGAATGGGATGTCGTTCCGTACACCTAAGATTTGAGAGACATGCTAGTCAGGGCAGAGTTAAAACCATTCTCAAATAAAAGAACAGTTGGGAAATCAAGGCCTTGTGAACATATTTGCAAACAGAATCACGGAAAAGAAGTTGAACGTTCAGAAGCAGCCTATAACATCCAACACAGACAATTTGATTTACGTCATTCAATGCAATATATGCCGCATCCGGTATGTTTAAAGACACATTGCAATAAAAAATATTAGAATGAAACTCCACAGATGAGATTGGCCAGCTAAACAAAATGGAAAAACCCTAGTGGTGGAATATTTCTTTTTCCTGGGCTACACTTTCAATGATGCAGCCCTCACTGGAGTCAAACATATATCAAAACGGGGAACACAAAATAGGAAATCCAAAGAAATCTCATGGATTTAACAGCTGCCAACATTCAATCCCAGCGGATTCAATCAAGAAGATTCCATGTGGGCAATAAACTACGCAAAGATAACTATATATGTAAAATCTACCAAAATAAAACTTTCGGCCAAAATTCATTCTCTCAAACTCCTGATCTCAAATTCTATTAATTCCATAAACAAATTCAGGTATAAAAATTGCATATCTCTTATTTTATTTTTATTTTAATTAGTCAAACCAAAACTTTGTATGACTACTATAATTGTTTGACATTTCAACAAAGTACTGTATTCGGGATAAACATTGAATTAGACAGTTGTAGACCACCCAATCGACGGCGCAAACATTACATTGCTGACGTACTGGCTTACATCATGAGTTAGATTCCTTTGTTCTAATTACATCGTTTCTGTAAATATCTTGAGCCAAATATCATGTATAGTCTGTAAATTTGGTACTTATTTTGCTTTGTTTAAGTCTCATTGGTATAATCGTCCTTAGTAGCTTGGTCCATTTGGGAAAAGAATAGTTGTATTTCAAAAGCGGTCGGACAGCTTTTGCACAGCTGTTCGTATGTTTATCTATCTATATATCTATCTATCTATCCACACACACACACACACACACACACACACACACACACACACACACACACACACACACACATAGGTGTTCTCTTACTTCTCAGGTCTGGGACTACAATATGATCCTCTCTCTCTGATAGTGTAGAAGCCATGCCCATCAATACCTCATCAAAAGCATTTTGGTTTGATAGAAATTCCTGTCAAAGAATAATATAGATTTATTCAGACAAATAAACAGTCACACTGTGGCGTTGACGTATTAATAATGAATCTATATATATTCTCTACACACTGATCAAGCTATCATATTATCAATAGTACTGATTTTTCATTCACTGTGTCTTGGTTACTACTTAAAATAGTGAGAATAGTGTAGTTGAATGTGAACATTGAGCTTATGAAATGGATTAAATTAAATTTGTGAGGAAAAAAAAAAAAAACAGTGAAGGAAGCAAATAACTTCGAACTCAGTTATAGTGATACCTATCAGATGCGCATCTGATATATAACCGGAAACACACAGTGACAAAGATGACACCACTTGGCAACGATAGAAAACTCTGGCTTTTGTCAAGTGACTGGGACTTAAGTGACTGCAATTTCAATGTAGGTATGCACATCTTATTTACCCTGGTAATAATACATCTAGGGGCAAAAGTGTACAACTATTTTAAACAAATAGCGAGTTTGAAATTCGCTGTCGTGAGCAAATCAATTGAGAAGTATATTTTGAATATTTTACGATGTTTTCACGTATCAAAGTGCTATAATATACACACATAAATACATACATGCATACATTATCAAAGTGCTATAACATACATACATACGTGTGTGTGTGTGTGTGTGTGTGTGTGTGTGTGAAATACATCTCTACTTATAATTGTTTCAATGTTTTATGGAAGGGGTATTTAATAAACACATAAACCGTGCGTCAAACTGAACCTTTCATATTTTTGTATATTCATACACAGATTTAATAATAACACATTTTGTCTCACAATTCGCGTGTTATACGCCTTCGCTACGTCTTTGCGATAAAAAAATCGTATGATTACAGCTTGCAATGTCAGAAGTGACTCCATTATGTCATATAGGGCAAAACTGTAATATCCGATGCATTCAAATTAATTTCCGAGTACAATCACTGCACTATTTTGCTGTTGCATTTAATAAAATCAATGGAGAACGTCATGTGATAAATATAATCATACATGCGTACTCGCTCCTGAAAAAAAATATGAATCTCGTTGTTGAACTGGTGTTATAACTTGAAATGAGAACTGGTATAAGATCAAATCTTTACCATAACATTTATTTGAAGCCACAAAGCCCAACCGCACGTGCGATATGCTTTCTACGAAATGATCTTAAGATAGTTTTCTCTTATGTAAGACACAAGTAATTTAGAGCCGAATATGAAACTCTATTCTGAGCGAACATTATCTATAGCGAAGAAATTATGTCATTCCATACTAGATGTTTTGTGTAAGTAACTTTTTTTTTAGATACATTATTGTTGTTCTGAGAAAAGTTTATGATAGCGACCTATGCGAATTGAAATATCTTGCTTCACTTTCTCATCTCTTACAAGATCTTTCCTTTGCAATGTTTAATGTCACCTATGTCTTGTTTGTGTTTAGATGCTTCGCTAGGCATTATTCGTGCAGCTCTAGAAAGTCTATAGATTGTTAACTTCAAAATTTTGTTTAATAATTTTCATAGTAAATATTTAGTATGTTAAAATGTATACATACCTGCGGGTTCCAAAATGAGTTGCACATCCGAAGAGCGTGGACGTTACTTGGAGATCCTGGTATATTCAGCTTCAGTGTCTTAAATTCACACTTATTGTCTCTGAAAGAAATTGTTACGTTTATTGCATGCACATTTGAATTTTCCTAAGTATTTTTTCCAGACAAATATAAAAAGTATTCATGTACATAACTTCTGGATGGGATTTTTCTGAGATATACTGTTAAATTCGTAAATTCTACCTCGTTTTAAGCAGAGCTAGGTGTAAAGTGTACAAGACCAGATTAGATAAATAGGAAAACTTTGAGAACATAATTCAAGCTACATGGTTCTTGGACAGTTCTAAATGAAGCCGGAGACTAATTCTTCTGGTGTAAAGTCAGAAATGTATGTATATATGAATTGACCTCATTGATACAAAATTCGTTTTACGTTGCATTATCAGCCGAAGTCGGATGGACGTTGATATAATTAATTATGTTTGCGTGAAATGCGTGCTTTACGATAATGAGGTTTCAAAACTAAAATAATTTAAGTCTTCGAGTTCCTTCTGACTGATATCGAGCATTTAATGCAGGTCAATATGTATTTTACCGTGCCTTTTGCATGCCATAGATCGCAACAGTCGTTACACCCCTTCCAGCGGGCACTGAGCAACGATATTATACGACGCCACAAGAAGTCATCTAATGTTTTAAATCTATTAGGGTAAAAACGATTATCTACTGTCATACGGAGGAAATATGTTACCTTTAATAAAAACAATTCCTCGTCTTATGGTTTGACACGCCATAACGACCCCGCGTTTTTACTATTGGTGAATACAAATATATTTTGTTAAAACCTATTTTACTATCCACGAGTGAAGATAAAAGTGAATGATTATCGTTCTAGCACTGAATCAAGTTGTCCGGTTGTCATTAGATCAGCTTGGTTTTTGTCTATTTTAGGCCACGTATGCAGCTTGAATAAACCTTTGCTAATTTCAAATAATGTAACATGCATCGTTCATTTACTTCTTGAACAGGGATTATCGAGAATGATAATTAGTAATAACGTGCACCAATGGGACTGAAGACAATTAAGGTACAATCGGTCACTTCTGTAACGATGTTGGGGTGGGTTGGTGGTACCACAAATTCTCCATGTAACTTGCGATAATATGTTCAATGCATTCCATCTTTTTAACTAAGAATAATCTTACATTTTAAAGGACAAATGTAAATTGGAATTTCTTGTACTAGAATGAATTATAAGCATGCATAGCCCAAAATTGTCAAGTTATAATATCACACGCGAATAGGTACTGAGACGATACTGACACCACTAATACAGACCGAAATGGCATGAGTTTGAAGGTAGATTACGTCTTCATAAAGTATACAAATGATTGATTTTATCTGTTTTGTCATAAGCCCTTAGACAAAGAAAATCCTAAAATCAGGAGTAGTATAGTGGGGTACCGTAGCGTCAATGGGAATTAGCATTACAGACCCCCCCTGGGCCAGTATAGCGTCAAGAAAGTAGGTCAACACCCTGGGCCTGTATAGCGTCAATGGAAATTTGGTAGAGCGGTGACTAGGAGACTGGGGGTTTGTAGAGCGATAAGCGACAGGTGGCATGACGTCATACTGGTAACAATGTAGCAAAAAGAGAAGTACTGTGACGTCAGGCTACCTGAGAGAGGGCTATAGACAAACACGAATCAAGAGCGTTCGTGTTTCTTTTTTTAGTAGAGGAAGGGTTTTATATATATTCGTTTAGGGTGGAGATAAAATGAAAATTAAGATCTTTTCGAGGCATTGGAAGTGGCCCTGAAAAGGGCCGTTGTTTGTTATGTGATGTTAACACCATTCTGTTAACATACAGGACATCGCATAGGTCTTCTTATCTTCCTCAAATTTCTCAAACTTTGTCTTAAACTGTGTCTCACTTCTGGTCCGTAGATGAGAGTCCGCTTAAGACAGCCTTGTCTTTCCACATAACATCTTCTTTTCCAAAGAGTGGCACCGGTGATCCGGATGACAGTCCATTTTGTTTTCACATACATGGGTAAGTCTGTACGGAACAGCATTGAGGATACCAAAGTAGAGGATTCTACGTCGATCAACATCTTCTCTGTGACGAGAACAGGTGAAGGGAATGAAGTGAACCGCGTTTATTTATAGTGGAAGACCGGATCGAAACGGATTGAAAGGGTTCACCAATCCCAACACGCGTTACAAAATTCAGTCACTTCGCGGAGTCTGTCTTCCAATCCGAAGAGAGCTACCTGTGACGTCACATTTCCTATATAGGCACACTAGCGTCTGTGTGCAGTGAATCGATGCAGTAGTGTTTTGTGAAACATGACGGAACCTAAGAAGACAATGAATTGGGGTGCACCGGCTGTGGAGACGAGAAGTAATGGTACAGCAGCAGCTACCAAAGTGAACACAGTGCTACTTCCCGAAGAGGTTGATTTCAACTGGGATTTAGTAGATTTTTTATCTTCTTCCCAAGAATTTGTTCCGGTACCAGTACCTTCGCCACTTTCTCCTTCATTACCACGTGTCGACGATTTTAAACAAAGACAGAGAGAAGAATTGGAGAAATTTTTACAGCAGCAGAAAGAAGCAGAGCAAGCATTTCTTCTTGAACAGAAACAGCGAGAAGAAGAAGAAGAGGCAAGAAGGAAACAACAGGAAGAAGAAGAAGCAGTAGAGAAGAAACAAAGTCTAGGAGAGAAGGAGAACAGCGAAAGTCAAACGGTCACGGTACTCTTGGACATTTTGGCCGAGTTAAGAAGTCTGAAACAAATGTATCAGACTTCTTTATTACGACCCAAGAGAAAAAGACCTTCCCGAGCCAAACAACCTAACCCTGTGACTACACCACAGATACCACCCCTAGTGATATCTACTAAATCATTGACAGGAGCAAGTCCACAAGTAGGCCTTGGCCGTGGCAAAGGCTTAAGACAGTTAAAGCGAATTGATTCTCGTTCCTGAGTTTGTTCTAAGGAAAAAAACAAACACTCAACAGTCCTTTTCAGGGCTACCCAATACTCTCGAAAAGAGTGACTATTCATTTTGCCAAAATCAATTAAAACTCAAAATCCCTTCTTTAACCCTATGATGTACGTGTTGTGAGTGTATGAGTGTAGGTCCTTATTATTTCTAAATAATGAAAACCAAGAGACACTTACGTTTTTTCAGTTTGGTCTATTCTGTTACAAATTTTTACAATTCAATATCACAACATAACACAACACAACACTTTTAAAAAAGTTCATAGATTTCTTCTGTCTCTTTTTTCTTTCACTCTCTCTGTTTTTTCAATTTCTTCACTTTTACACTTTTTTCCTCTTCTTCGTCTTCTTCTTCCTCACATTTTTCTCGTCTTCTTTTCTTTTCTGTCTTCTCTTTCTGAACGTGTCGGGGTTCTTCTTTTGTCAAGGTTACCTCTGTTTCTTCTTCCTCCTTCTCCTGCTCCTGTTGTTTCTTAGGGCACTCTGAAGACCAATGTCCTTTCTCTTGACAATGATAACAGGTATCTTGACTTTTGTTTCTTTTGACACTGGCCTTGCTTCTTTGACGGTCTGGACATTCTGTAGCCCAATGCCCTTTCTTTTGACAGATATAGCAAGTATCTTGACTTTTATCTCGAAAGGAAGGAGAGTAGTCCGTTGGCTTGTCTGAAGAAAACTTTCTTATCACACCTCGCAATGCTCTAATCAGAAGTTCGATCTGTGTGGGTTCTTCCATTGTGCTGGTCGGCTTGAGAGCGAAATGAATACTGAGAGGGGAGTCACTAGCCCTTTATATATGCCCTGGTCTGACACAGATATATAGGGTTCATGGTGTTTCACAGGTAGTCATTTGACTTTTTGCCGTCAAGATGAAACGATCGCATCATTTCGAAAAGAAAGAAGAAGAAGAAAGTAAGAGGCAGAAACGTGATTTATCGCCTCGCACAGTAGCTGAAGTCTTGGCACAAATTCATGCCAGCGATTTTGAAGATGAGATGAGTGAACCAGAATCGAAGCCTAAAGAGTCTACACCAAATCAAAGTCCATTACCACCCGTAAACCCTGAAAAGTACTACCATATTCGGGAGACGGACAAACGCTCTTCCAGAAAATTTAGAACCACGGCCTACACGTACGCAGTGAAATTTAAAGATTTCAAGTCTGACGTACCCTTGGAAAAAGCAGAAGGGTTCATCACCGATGTGTGGGATTCTTTGTTAACCACACTAAAACGGCAATGTCGAGCCAAAGAAGACGATCGCTTGAGACTTTCTATTCATCACGACAATTTGAAGTCTCCCGTTTGGATCGAGTTTAGCAGTCCAACAGAATTGACACCTTCCAAAATCATGGACAAGATTCAACACGTACAACAATCCAACGACAAATTTCACATCACGGACGGAAAAGCGACACTGTACATGACCCACGTGTCTCTTCCCCAAGGGACAGGTAAAAAAAAGTTGATGTTGGTAGACAACTTGCGTAACCTCAAGCGTAGTCTCGTCCAAATTAACAATCAAAAGACAAGATGTGTTTAGCCCGTGCCATCGTGGTGGGACAAACGTATGCCGACAAGAACGATACGGTAGAATGGAAAAGAGCCTGGAAAACTATTCAACAATCGGACCGAGCCAAACAACGAAAAGAAGCAGAACTCCTGTTACAGCAAGCGGGGTTAGCTAAAGACACACCCTGTGGCATTCCTGAAATGCAAAAGTTGCAAGACGTCTTGGCTCCACGTTACACCTTGAAAGTTCACCCTCAAGAAGTGCGCGGACCTCTGTTGTTTCGAGGTCAAGATTTTAAAGACGGAAAATACATTCACGTCTATCATCACGATGAACATTTTGATGCCATTACCAGTATCACTGCATTCCTGTCATACAGTTATTACTGTGAGAAATGTGACTATGGCTATAACAATCGAGAGCAACACAAGCATTGTGGATCGAAATGCTCAGGATGTTTAGCTTCTACACCCTGTCTGGACGAAGGACAAGAACGAGTGCATTGCTCTGCTTGTCAGCGCACGTTTGTCAGTCCTGCCTGTTACCAACAACACCTAAAGACGCAAGGTTCACAGCAGAAATGTGCTTGTCAGCTCTTGAGATTGTGCCCTACTTGTGGACAAGGCATACGTACCAACAATGCCAAGGCGCACGTCTGTTCAGGAAAGAAGCGATGTCACATTTGTCGCCAAACCGTGGACTTGGAACACCAATGCTACATTCAAAAATACCATTCCAAACATGAAGAAGAAGAAGATAATGACCAGAAGAAGAAAGGGAATTTCATCTTTTTCGATTTCGAATGCATGCAAGAGACTGGCATTCACATTCCTAATTTCTGCGTGGCTCACCGAGCGTGCGAGAAGTGCATCCAAGAGCCTATCTTGACTCATTGCCCTTACTGCAGCAAGATTCCTGGAGGACGTGAAAAAATCTTTCGGGGATCGAACACACTGGCCGATTTTGCCCAATGGATCTTAAACCCTATCGACGAGACGTGGAGCCAAGAAGATATCGAACGTTACGGAGATTGTCATCGCCATGCCACGGTGATGGCTCACAATTTCTCGGGATACGATGGACAATTTCTGTTGAGATACTATACGGAACAAAGTACCGAACGTCCGAAAGTCACTTTGAACGGAGTCAAAATCATTTCCATGCAAGTGGGACAAGTACAGTTTAAAGATTCAATGAGTTACTTGGCTATGCCTTTGAGCCGCATGCCTAAAACGTTTGGCATGACAGAAATGGCCAAAGGCTATTTTCCACACTTTTTCAATACCGAAGCCAATCAACACGCCGTTCTACCCCATTTGCCTGAGGCTCACTACTACGACCCCGACAACATGCGTACCGAACAACGAGAAGCTTTCTACGCATGGTACCAGACTCACGCTTCGGACCCTTTTGACTTTCAAGAAGAAATGTTAAAATATTGTCGTTCCGACGTAGACATTTTACGTCGCTGCTGTGGAAAATTTCGAGAACTGTTCATGGAACACGGAGGGATCGATCCTTTGAAAGAAGCTTGTACCATTGCCAAAGCGTGTTCCTTAGTGTATCGTCAACGATTCATGCCCGAAAACACCCTAGCTGTCATCAGTCCTCAAACGACCAATTTTGTCAAACGTCAATACTCGGTCAAAGCCCTACGTTGGTTACATTACTTGTGTGAGAAGGAAGACAAATGGATCCAACATGCTCGCAACGGAGGAGGCGAAAAGACCATCGGAAGGTATTCGGTAGACGGCTGGGACTTAGAAAACCCCAAGATCGTGTACGAGTTTAACGGGTGCTTATTTCACGGATGTCCCATCTGCTACCCTCAACGTGACACTAAAAACCAGTTTTTACAACAGACCATGGAAGACTTGTACCAGGCCACTTGTCAGCGACGCTTGAAGTTAGAAGAGCAAGGATACCAAGTAGTGGAAATGTGGGAACACGAGTACGATCAGCGATTGAAAACCGATCCCGAGTTTAAGCGCATCGTGGAAAGTTACAAGCTGGTGGACCCTCTGAACCCGCGGGACAGTTTGTACGGAGGACGGACGAATGCCACCTGTTTGCTGTACCAAGTCGACGAGGAGAAAGGAGAAGAAATCAAATACTTGGACGTGTGTTCTCTGTATCCGTACGTGTGCAAATATTGTCACTTTCCCGCAGGGCACCCACAATTGCTGACGGAACACATCGACGTGGACAATATTCGACAATACGAAGGATTGATCAAGTGTAAAGTCTTGCCTCCCACGAACTTGTACCATCCCGTTTTACCACATCATTGCCAAGGAAAACTGATGTTTCCCTTGTGTCGTACTTGTGCTGAAACGTGCAACCAAGACCACCCTTGTCAGCACACTCAGGAAGAACGAGCCTTGACGGGAACGTGGGTCAGCGTGGAATTGTTTAAAGCTCTGGACTTGGGATACCAACTGTTAGAAGTGTACGAAATTTACCACTTTCCCAAGACAGAAAAATACCACAAGGGCGACGATTCTCAAAAAGGCATTTTTGCAGACTACGTGAATGCCTTTTTGAAACTGAAACAAGAAGCTAGCGGATATCCTTCCTGGTGTCACACTCCCGACGACCAAACAAAGTTCAAAGAGAAATACTGGAAGCAGGAAGGCATCACTTTAGACCACATCGAGAAAAACGAAGGAAGGCGATCGTTTGCCAAAGTGATGTTGAATTGTTTGTGGGGCAAAATGGCACAACGACCGTGTTTACCCAAGACGGAGTATTTGACAGAACCTTTCCGATACTTGCAGATGATTCACGACAAAACCAAATACATGAAACACGTGGACGTTGTTCGTGAGGACTTGCTCTTAATCAATTACGAAGAAGAACTGGACTTTGTAGAAGCCGACGAATTTGGAAATGTCATCATTGCGGCCTACGTGACAGCCCATGCTCGCTTAAAACTGTACGAAGCTTTAGAACTATTAGGAGATCGTGTGCTGTATTTTGACACGGACAGTTGCATCTACATTGATCGCCTGGGTCAACCTCACCCTGTCATCGAAGGAGACCGTTTAGGAGCCTGGACGGACGAGCATCCCGACCACAAGATTCTAAGTTTTGCAAGTGGCGGTCCCAAAAATTACGGCTACGAATACCGGAACAATCAAGGAGATGTGCACACGGAGTGTAAAGTGAAAGGATTGACTCTTAATTATCGCACCAGTCGAGTGGTGAACTTTAGCATATTGAAAGAAGCCTTGCAGTCTGGACAGGATCGAAACTTTAAAGTGACCACCCACGAACCGCACAAGATTGTACGTTTACCCACACACCAAATCGTCAGTCGACCCTTGGAAAAAGTTTATCAAATCGTGTACCAGAAGCGAGTTCGGCTTCCCAACCACTTCACTTTACCGTACGGTCATGCCGATATTGGTCAGCATATAAAAAGGGACAACGTTCAAGGTCGATAGTTCATTGTGACTACCATTGCTAAGCGAGAAAGATGAATCCATTCACACAGCAAGTATCCAGTAAGAGTAAACTCAAGTACGATGCTGTGCCTTGCGATGGTAGGGATGCCGTACGCTATGACCTTAGTGATTCAGTACCACATCATCATGGGAACTTTGCTATAACTACTACTTCTACTACCATGCCTACCATGGAAAGTGATGCTGTACGTGTCAAACCTGACGGATGTGAAAGCGATGCCACTCGTTATCGCACACCTTTTCACTTTACTGGTTTTCATGGTGGATGGCCACCTCCACAGGAAACCAAGCGACTACCACCCTACGGATGTCATGTAAAACTGAGCAAACTCCTAAGGATTTCACCGTACCCTCATCGAAATGAACCTGTGAAAGACGAATATTCGTTCCCTGTGCGTTTGCCAGAATACTGTGATTTTGAAAGTCGATTGCAAACCTTCCAAGGAAAATGGCCAAAATATCTAGGAGGACCTACCCCCGAAGAATTAGCCAGAGCTGGATTTATCTACTTGGGCGAAGGAGATAAAGTCAAGTGCTTCAGTTGCGGTGTCTCACTTCACGAGTGGGAGAAGAAAGATTGCGCTTACCTGGAACATGCTCGATGGTCTCCAGAGTGTCACTACCTGCCTTTAGTGGGACCTCGTCATTGAAGTGACCCTACCATGTTGTGTAAAAAGCTAGCTACGGAGTTAGGAGTCAAACGTTGGACAATCCCTAGACAAGTATTTAAACCCGATGTAAAAAATAATCTTCAAAGATTACCAAACGAATTGCAAGAGAAGATCTACAAGGACATTTGGCAGGGACTTGCCAGAGCCAAATCTCAATTAGTGACTGTAGAACATTTGTGTCGAGAAATTCATAAGAGGAAATTGACCAAAGTCAACAAACAAGTCCGATTTATCTGGATCAAGGGTGCGTTCGTTCTACTATTTCGCTTTAGACCATTTACATTTGAAGATTTTATTGACATTCTTGACCGTTTCCTGGAATGGCAGTGGTCAGAAATTACCCACTACGTTCATTACTTTCGCTCTAGGAGAAGTGTTTGACTGACATGGTTATGGATACTTTACAAGAGAACATTCGTGCTTTGCCTGTGGAATTGAGAGAACGCATTTACCGTGAGTTCGTCAAAATACAAGTGAAACGAAAAGAATCATTGCATCCGTTACGTCACCGATGTTGGAACCACTGGTACCTAAATGCTATAAGAGGATTGATTCTGATGAAAGTGTTCCAGTGGTCAGACATTGATCAACTACTCGTGAGCAAGAAGGATTGTGTTGTTGATAGTGATTATTTTTACTACCAGGTACACTTACTGCATCGAATTCCAGAAGAAGAGTTAGAGGGTTACCAAAATCTTGTACACAATGTAAACTTAGATAAAGAGGAAACTTCTGAACGACGTGTGATGTACAAGTTAGTGACTAAATATTTTAGATACGTCGACGGAATACGACCACTTCTGTGCAAAAAGTACACTTATAGCTGCCGAAAAAAGAGGGTATAAAAACGTTCTACCATGCCACGACCTTTATCATTCGTGATACAACAGATTCCGTGGAAGGAAATCAATGACAGTATTCAAACGGTGGAGGATTACCAACACCTATTACGAGAACTGTCTCCATTGAATTGGGGTCGACGTGTAGTGTGTGTCTTAGTGACTTGCTTTCTGGGATTTCGTTTACCAGCTGATTCTTTGTGGACTCTTTACGAACAGTACCTATTACTCCAAAACAAAATATGAAAGTGATCCCTTTAAATGTCCACGAGAGACTCATTCTGCTCAAAGCTTTGCGCTTTCATTTGGATACTTCTCAACCTCTACGGGAAAACAAGATTCGTCAACTTTTAGGTACTGAAGATGTGTACGACGACGTGTGTGTAGCTTGTGACTTACACCCTCACTGGACAGATGTACGTGACTGGAAAAGTTTGGGGTTTGAGGCTTGGGCTAAAGAAGTGGCACACTATGCCCAAGATTTGTCATCCTAAAACATTAAAACGTACCGTGAAAAAAGTCACTTTTAAACCTGTGTTAGTGTCAATACCAGAAGAACAGTCTGTCACCGAGGAAAACCACTCTCTTCAAGACAGGACTGTCATTGACATTCCTGAAAGACCATTTCGGGAGGACCCTTGTGTGACTGAACCAAGGAATGTACAGACTCTCAGAACATTACACACTACTCCTACGATTTCACCTCTTGATCACAAAAAATGTTGTACAGAGACTTGTTTATATTCCACTATGGTCGTTTTGTTGTGTTTTTTATTCCTGTACTTAACCATATGGCTTTTATGTATTTTTGTCTTTCGTGTTGTTCACTAATAAAGATGACAATAAACGTGTCCTGAAAAAGTATAAAAACTCTTGTCTTGTCTGTCTTCGTGTCACAAGTGACATTTTATTACACTACTACTACTATGGCTACCTCTACTGTCTCTGCTCCCTCTTCCTCCACTGTCAAAGTCATTGACGAACACGTAGATCGGACTAGTTGGGAGGCCTTGTATCTTCGCCATCCCTTTAACATGCTTATTGCTGGACCAAGCGGTTCAGGCAAAACCGAATTTGTCAAACGTTTGATCGAACATAAACATCATTTGATCGATCGTCCTCCTCAACGAATCGTGTGGTGCTATAAAGAGTGGCAATCGGCGTACAGCCTTCTGCGAGAAAGTCAAGGCGATTCCATCGTCTTTGTGGAAGGCATTCCTGTCGAAGACGACGGAATCGTGTCTGACCCTAGTCAAACTCATTTGGTTATTTTTGACGACATGTTAGGAGAAGACGAAGAAGAAATTAAACTCTGGTTTACGCGCAAAGGGCATCATCGTAATGCCAGTGTCATTTACATTACCCAAAATTTGTTTCAACAAAGTAAAGCCCATCGTACCATCAGTCTCAATGCTCATTACTTGGTGTTGTTTAAAAGCCCTAGAGATAAATCGCAAGTACAAGTCTTAGCCAAACAGTTAGGAACGCCTTGGCTGATTCATGCGTACGACGATGCCACTCAAACCCCACACGCTTATTTACTCGTGGATTTAAAACCCACTACTCCCGATTATTTGCGATTTCGTACCCATCTGTTTCACCCCTGGTGCCAAGACGGAGGACCTATCGTGTACACGTCTCCGTCGTCGACTTAATCACCCCAAAAAATCTATAAAAACCTCGGTCACTTGGACTCTGTCTCACACATTGTCAACATGACGTCCCTTCAGTCTCATCTTCCCATTAAATTGATTCGTGCCTTGTACGGCATCAGTCGCGAAAAAAATCCACAAATACGTGCTCGTGTCTTAGAAGCTAGTCTCAAAGAAGTCTTACGATGGTTTACGGTGACAGCACGTCAATTACTGCAAGGCATCATTCAGATTCCACATCAAACCAAACGTTTTTTTGAGAGAAACAAAGTTGCCTTGACGCAACTAGCCGATCCTCGCATCGACACTCAAACCAAAAAGCAAATCATTTTGAAACCTGGAGGAAGTGGATCTTTAGGAGGTGTCATCATTCGTTCCCTCTTAAAATGGGATCCTAATGCTCCCAAAGTTGTCCCCAAGAAAAAAGCCACACCCAAACGTACCCAGAAGAAAAAGAAAAAGAGCAAGGGTGTCAAGACCAGGTCACAACCTCAGAAAAAGAAAAAGAAAAGCCCACAGAAAACAGCTTTTACTCGCAAGAGAGTGTCTCCAACAACTTCTCCTCCAGCAGTGACACCCTCTTCCTCTTTAGCGGCAGTAGCCGCGGCTCACAAAGTACCTGCCCCCAAAGTCAAAGTCCAAGAGAGAACGGGTGTGTTACAGAGTTTACTGGATTTGTCCAAGCAAGAACTGTCTCGATTTAGTCCGTTGCGAACTCCTCCACGGCGTGTGTTACCTGTCATCAAGTTGATACGACGTAAAGACAATCAGTGGCGACGCATTCCAGTATAAAATGACCTGAGGCAAACCATACGGATCAGTATTTTTTGTGCTACTGCACGTCCAAAGATGTTCCCTCCAAGAAGTGTACACCGTTACCATCGTCGTTCTTCTTCTTCGGTCCAAAAAGGAAAAGGAAAACGAAAAAGACAGTCACGTCATCCTAAGAAGCGCTTAGTCAAACATCGGCGACACTCTCTGAAAAGACACACTCGTCCAAAGAAAAGGAGAAGCCACCAAAAGGGAGGTTTCTTTGGCCCTTTCCTTGAATTCGATAAGATAGGTGACAAGTTTGTCACAAGGGTAAAGGACAGGCTCCAAAAAAAAATAAGATAAAAAGACGCATGTGAAACCATGGACTTTAGTGTATGTTGTGGATCAAAAGATGTCCCCTCATCGTCGTTCTTCTGTCCAGAAAAGAAAAGAAAAAGACAGTCTCGTCATGCGAAAAAACGCTTAGTCAAACATCGACGTCACCCCCAGAAAAGGCACACTCGTCCAAAGAAAAAGAGGAGTCACCAAAGAGGAGGATTCTTTGGTGATTTTGGAAAACACATCGTCACCTTTATGACAAAGCGATAGTCCCCAAAAGGATAAAAGGCTGTGTGACAAGTCATCGACGTTAGTGTATTTTTGGTGTGTGTCCCGGAATCAACAAACAAACAAAGATGTCACCCCGCAAAAGACATTCCTCTTCTACCCCCAAAGGAAAGAAAAGGAAAGGACTGCCTCCTCGTTTGGTCAAACATTGGGACATGTTGTCTGTCCTGTCCAAAGCTCCTTCACCCATGCGAAAAAAACTCATTCAAACGGCCTCCAAAGATGTCATCGATACGGTGAGCGAATGTTGTCTGAACGTCTTGAAAGGCACAATACCTTTGACTAAACATCAGAAAAATTGCTTAGCCAAACATCGACACGTTCTTCGCCAAATGGTCCAAAAGAAAATACCCATTGGTCAAAAGAAAAAGATGTTGGTGCAACGTGGAGGATTTTTACCCCTGTTAGGACTTATTACCAATGTAGCGAAACCTATACTGAGTGCCATGGGACATATTATACCTGCCATAATTCCAAAATAAAAGACCAAGAAGATAAAAGGGACCTCTGAAATCAAAAGATCTCAGACGTGATCCTTGAAATCTGATGGAAGGACGAAAACTAGCTTTAGTCCCTTACAAACGATGGATGGAATACCATCGTTGGCAAGAACAACGAACCCCACATTTACCTCCCAATCCTCATTTGACCGAGATGTCCCAGATACAACACGAACTGCAATCGTTGATGGATCGCAGCGATTTGTCAGAAACGGAAAAATCGCAACGGTACGGACAGTTGTTGCAACGACTGCAACTCTTTCACCAGAAAGCTTTAGACGAAACAGCTCCACCCACTCTGAAAGATTTTAAGGCCTTGATGAAAAGTCCATCACCACCACCACTACCACCACCACCAGTGGTCAAGACAGACACAACCCCACGAAGGCCTGAGGAAGAAGAGGCACGAGAAGTTTTTCAAACACCGTCAGCAGCTCCCATTCCTAGTAAGATTGCAGCGTCCTTGTTGACCCCTTCCCCTACACCGCAACGAGAAGAACTTAAAGCTTGGGTTAAAAAGATGATGTCTACTCCACCTTCGACAGAGGTGAAAAAGAAAGAAGGGAAACCAGAAGTGAAAAAAGAAAAGAAGACCAAAGCCATTCCATTACCACCACTACCTTCCACTTCTACGCCCGTAGCACATCGGACACGTAAGACCGTTTCCAAACCACCCCCTCCTTCCATTCAGACTAGCATTCGTGAAAATTGGATCACTTATTAAAACATGGAGAAGGTGTTAACCAGCATTTACTACGATCCAGCTCATCCTGCTGGTTACGGAGGAGTTCAGAAATTGTATCGTGCTGCCAAAACTCGACTGAAAAGTATCCGTTTACCTCAGGTGCAACGCTGGTTACAAGAACAAGCCACGTACACCTTACACAAACCCATTCGACGAAAATTTTCCAGAAGTCGCACCCAAGTGGAGGGTATCGATCACCAATGGCAAGCCGATTTAGCCGATGTCTCTCATTTAGCCACCTACAATCGTGGCTACAAATATTTGTTTTGTGTCATCGACGTCTTTTCCAAATTTGCTTGGGTCGTACCATTGACTTCCAAATCGAGCAGTGAGTTAGTGCGAGCCCTCAAACTGGTGTTGAAACAAAGTGGTCGTCACCCTCTTCGATGGCAAACGGACAAAGGCACCGAATTTCTAAACCAAGCTTTCCAAAAAGAATTGAAGAAACGTGACATTCATTTTTTCACCACCGAGAATCCCGAAACCAAAGCCAGCATCGTGGAACGTTTTCAACGTACCTTGAAAGAACGCATGTGGAAATATTTTACGCATCAACACACTCTCAATTACATTGACGTCTTGCCACACCTCGTTCAATCGTACAACCAATCTTACCATCGGAGCATTGGACGTGCCCCCCAAGAAGTGACTCCCGACAACGAAGTGACCGTCTTCGAGCGCCTGTTTGGACCGTCCACGACAGTGCCTGTCCCCAAGAAAGGTGGAGTGTTGGCCACGGGAGATTGGGTACGCATTGGCAAAACCAAACGCACTTTCGACAAAGGTTACTTACCCAATTGGACCACCGAATTGTTTCGTGTCACTGAACGTGTGCGTGGTCGTTATCCTCCCGTCTATAAATTAGAGGACATGAACGGGGGAGTGTTAAAAGGAACGTTTTACTTACCCGAGTTACAACGTGTGACCAAAAAAGAAGACGACGTGTACGAGATCGAAAGCATTCTCGATCGAAGAACTCGTAAAGTAGGAAAGAAACGTGTCAAAGAAGTCAAAGTACGTTGGAAAGGATATCCTCTCAGTTTTGACTCTTGGATCGACGCTTCGCAACTCATCGACTATAAAAAGAAGTGACCATCATGCCCTTCAACACAGTCTCAGCTACTGCAGTGACCACTCCTTCCCCCAGTTCTTCTCTGCAAGATCTACAAAAACAACCCTTGTGGGTGTGGTGTGGAGAACGTGTGCCTAAAACTCAAATCGTCTTTTTTTTTCTTTTCTTTGTGGTGTATTGTGTCATCGGTGCTGCCATTGCCAATTTGAGTTTGCAACAAGGAGATAAACAATTGTGGACCATTTTACTCAGCAGTTGCATTGGTTACCTTCTTCCCAATC